>ML316204.1:33106-51105 GCA_005239505.1 Nicotiana paniculata | reverse complement strand
CTGGCCGACTAGGGACCCTGGCGTTTCAGCCCAAACGCCTGGGTAAGGCCAGGCACCCCCTGGAGTTTGGGATCTAACGCCTGGCTAACGCCAGGCACCCCCTGGCGTTTCAGCCCAAACGCCTGGGTAAGGCCAGGCTGGGTCAGGCTGTTTGGCTCTGTCGCCCGGCTATCGCCCGGTGTCCCCTTTCGCGTATTTTTCGACGTATTTGCATCCGTTTAGCCCCGTTTCCATTTCCAATTCACCTACACATAAAATAAACCCCATTAGGCACATACGACGTGTATTTTATCATTAAAGCCCATAAAATGCAAGGTATATAATGCTTAAAATCATGAATTCTAGCCACGCATCAGTACTCGACCCAAAAACTCATTTTTAAATCTCAAGTAGTGTAAATCAGGCTGAGTTTCGAAAACAGTAAGCACAATGTGGCTAAGTGAAATCATCAACAAATAGTGAGGAAAAACAGCAGTAAAAAGCCCCCAAGGAGTCTAAAGAGATCGGCACGAGGCCACAAACACGGCTTATAGCCAAAATACATCAACAATCTTCAGAACATAATTTAACATAAGGTTTTGAGTAAAACATGCAACTCATTAGTTTCCGCGGAGAGGACCTAGTCCAATCCAAAAATTAGTGCGCGCCACATACTCGTCATCCGACATGAGTGCCATTCTAAAATAAGTGAAAAATATGTAGTCCGGGTTTTTTTTCATACCCTCAGGACAAGATTTATAACCATCACTTATCTCTATCGGGCCACAATACTAGTCCGCTATGCTCTTGCCCCTCAAATTGGCTCCCGATTTCTCCGAATCTAGCCAAAACTAGTTTAAAATCATCAATATATACCAAAGGAACAAAACCCAATCGAAAAGCCCCGGGCCCACGCCTTGAAATTTGATAAAATTTGCATATATAGAATCCTCGTCCTCCCACGATTCTATACATACCAAGAACACTAAAATCGGACCACAATTGCCCACTAAAATCCTCAAAAGAAAAATCCAATTTCCATGCACCCTTCTTCCCCAAATTTGGGTTTAATTCCAACAATTTTATTGTTTAATTACTTAGAAAACGACATATAAACGAGTTATGAAGTTTAAAACCTTACCTTCAAGTGATTCCCTTCTATTTACTCTTCAAACCCTATCAAAAGAGCTCCCAACTCGTTCAACAATGGAGAAATGAACTATTCTCGCACAAATGGCTTTTTAAAACATTCTGCCCAGCCATTAAATTTTGCTCAGTGCGATCGCGACTCTAGACACGCGATCGCGATGCACAGACCAGCCACTAAATGCGATCGCAAACCAATACACACGATCACATAGAAAAACTCTTCACCCCACACACACGCCTCAGAATCCTCTACGCGATCGCACCAACACCCATGCGATCGCACTGCCTTACCTGACCAACCTATGTGATCGCAATCCTAACTATGCGATCGCATAGAACAAAATGTCTGCCCCACTCTTTTACTCTATGCGATCGCATACATCTTCCCACGGTCGCGTAGAAGGAAACCATAACCTCACACCAGCAAAAATCTGCCCAGTTTTCAAGCCAAGAGTTGGTCCGTTAACCACCCGAAACACACCCGAGGCCCTCGAGACCTGAACCAAACATACTAACATATCTCATAACATCATTCAAACTTAGTCGAGCCTTCGAAACACTAAAAACAATGCAACAACATAAAAATCACATCAAATTCAAGCCTATGAACTTTGGAACTTCCAAATTTTACTACTACGCCGAAACCAACCAAAACACCTCCGATTGACCTGAAATTTTGCACACATACCCAAAATGACATTATGAACCTGTTCCAACTTCCGGAATCCCATTCCAACCCGAATAGCCTATTTTCCACTGCCGATCGGAAATCACCAAAAACTAACTTTCAACAATTCAAGCCTAATTCTACATCGGACATCAAAACTTTATTTTGAACGCACTCCTAACGAAGCTATCCGAGCCATAAAATCCGCATTTCGAGGTCGTTCACCAATAAGTCAACTCTCAGTTGACTTTCTCAACTTTTAAGCTACTTTAGGAGACTAAATGCCTCAATTCTCACCATGACCATTCCGGACCCAAACATACTGACCCAACACAACAATAACAGGCTAGCAATATATGAAAAATGCAGAAATGGGGGAAACGGGGTAAATCTCACTGAACGACCGGTCGGGTCGTTACATCCTCCCCCTTTTAAACAAACGTTCGTCCTCGAACGGGTCTAGAAACATACCTGGATTCTCAAATCTGTGAGGATATCTGTCCCGCATCATTCGCTCGGTCTCCCAGGTGGCATCTTCCACCAGCTGCCCTCTCCACTGAACCTTCACTGAAAATATATCCTTAGACCTCAGCTTCCTGACCTGTCGACCCAAAATAGCCACTAGCTCTACCTCATATGACATATCATCCTCGAGCCGAACCGTGCTGAAGTCCAAAACATGAGATGGGTCACCAACATACTTCTGGAGCATCGAAACATGGAATACCGGATGAATACTCGATAGACTGGGAGGCATAGCAAGCCTATAAGCAACCTCCCCAACCCTCTAAAGCACCTCAAATGGCCCAGTGAACCTGGGACTCAGCTTCCCTCTCTTCCCGAATCTCATAATACCCTTCATGGGGGACACCTTCAGCAACACCTTATCCCCAACAATGAAAGACATGTCTCGGACCTTCCAGTCCGCATAACTCTTCTGCCTAGATTGCGCCGCGTGAAGACGCTCCTGAATCAACTTCGCCTTACCCAACACATCCTAAACCAAGTCTGTGCCCAATATCCTAGCCTCGCCCGACTCAAACCAACCAACCGGAGATCTGCACCTCCTACCATAAGCCTCATACAGAGCCATATGGATACTCGACTGATAGCTGTTATTATACGCAAACTCCTCTAGTGGCAGAAACTGGTCCCATGAACCACCAAAGTCAATCACACAAGCACGCAATATATCCTCCAAAATCTGAATGGTACGCTCCGACTTCCCGTCGGTCTCAGGGTGAAATGTTGTGCTCAACTACACCAGAGTACCGAAATCTCTCTGTACGGATCTCCAAAACTGATACGTGAACTGAGTGCCTCTGTCGGAAATGATAGAAACTAGAACCCCATTCAATCGGACAATCTCCCTAATATAAATCTCAGCCAACCTCTCCGAAGAATAAGTAGTACCAACAGGAATGAAGTGCGCGGACTTGGTCATCTGATCCACAATAACCCATATAGGATCAAACCTCCTCGAAGTCCGTGGGAGTCCAACTACGATGTCCATGGTGATCCGCTCCCACTTCCACTCTGAAATATCAAACCTCTGAAGCAATCCACCTGGTCTCTGGTGCTCATACTTGACCTGCTGACAGTTGAGACACCGAGCCACAAACTCCACAATATACTTCTTCATCCTCCTCCACCAATAATGCTTCCTCAAATCCTGATACATCTTCGCGGCACCCGGATGGATTGAATACCGCGAACTATGAGCCTCTACTAGAATCAAATCTCGAAGCCCATCTACATTTGGCACGCAAATCTGGACCAGTATCCTCATGACCCCATCATCACCAATAACCACATCCCTGGCATCACCGCAACGGGACCTATCCTGAAGAACAAGCAAATGTGGATCATCATATTGGCGTGCTCTAATCTGATCATAAAGAGAAGACCTGGAGGCTACACAAGCCAACAACCGCGGGGGTTCTGGTAGATCCAATCTCACCAACTGACCTGCTAACGCCTGAACATCAAGGGCTAATGGCTGCTCTGCTACTGGAAGGTAGGCTAGACTCCCCAAACTCTCTGCTCTACGACTCAGGGCATCAACCACTACATTGGCCTTCCCCAGATGATATAAGATAGTGAGGTCATAATCCTTGAGAAGATCTAACCATCTCCTCTGACGCAAATTCAAGTCCTTCTGCCTCAGCAGATACTACAAACTACGATGATCCGTGAATATCTCACACTGCACCCCATACAAATAATGCCGCCAAATCTTCAAGGCATGAATAATGGCAGTTAACTCAAGATCGTGCACTGGATAATTCTTCTCGTGCACCTTCAACTGCCTAGACGCGTAGACAATCACCCTACCGTCTTGCATCAATACCTCTCCCAAACCAACTCTAGAAGCATTACAATAGACTATGTAAGAACCCGACCAGCAGGCAAAACTAGTACCACAGTTGTAGTCAATGGTGACTTGAGTTTATGAAAGCTCTCCTCGCACTCATCAGACCATCTGAATGGAGAACCCTTTTGGGTCAATCTGGTCAAAGGCAAAGCAACAAAAGAGAATCCATCCACAAAGCACGGTAATATCCTGCCAAACCGAGGAAACTCCTAATCTCGGTAGCTGAGGACAGTCTGGCCCAACTCTACACCGCCTCTATCTTCTTCGGATCAACCTGAATACCCTCACTAGACACCACGTGCCCCAAGAAAGCTACCGAACCAAGCCAAAATTCACACTTGTAGAATTTCGCATAAGGCTTCTCCTCCCTCAACCTCTATGACACAACTCCCAAATGCTGAGCATGCTCTTCCTGGCTATGAGAATAAACCAGGATTTCATCAATGAACACAATGAAGAAATAATCAAGATAAGGCTGAAACACGTTGTTCATCAATTGCATGAACGCAGTTGGGGCATTGGTCAGCCCAAATGACATAACTAAGAACTAATAATGATCATATCTTGTCCTAAAAGCAGTCTTCGAAATGTCAGAATCCCGAATCTTCAACTGATGATACCTAGATCTCAAGTCAATCTTGGAAAACACTTTGTCTCACTGAAGTTGTTCAAAAAAATCATCAATGCGGGGCAAGGGATACCAGTTCTTTACCGTAACCCTGTTCAGCTGCCGATAATCAATACACATACGCATGGACCCATCATTTTTCTTCACGAACAATACCGGTGCACCCCAAGGTGACACACTAGGCTGAATGAACCCTTTATCCATGAGTTCCCGAAGCTACTCCTTCAATTCCTTTAGCTCTACTGGTGCCATACGATAAGGTGGAATAGAAATAGGTTGGGTGCCTGACACCAAGTCAATACCAAAATCAATATCCCTATCAGGTGGCATGCCTGGCAGGTCTGCAGGAAACACATCCGGAAAGTCACGGACCTCAGGGACTGAATCAATAATGGGAGTCTCACCACTGATATCCCTCACAAAGGCCAAATAAGATAAACACCCTTTCTGAACCATGCGCTGAGCCTTCAGGTAGGAAATCACCCTTCTAGGCATATACTTAGAATAACCTCTCTACTCAACCCTTGGACACCCTGTCATAGCTAAGGTCACGATCTTAGCGTGACAATCAAGAACAACATGGCACGGAGATAACCAATCCATTCCAAATATCACATCAAAATCGACCATGCTGAGTAACAGTAGGTCCACTCAGGTCTCCAGACCCCCAATAGATATCATGAAAGACCGATACACACGGTCCACAACAATAGTATCACCCACCGGAGTCGACACATGAACAGGGGTGACTAGAGACTCACAGGGCACATCCAGAAAACATGAAAAATATGAAGAAACATAGGAATATGTAGAACCAGGGTCAAATAAAGCCAAGGCATCTTGCAACAGACTGAGACAATACCTGCATTCATGGCATGTGAGGCTGTAGCATATGGCCTAGCTGGGAATGCATACATGCGAGCCTGACCTCCCCCTCTAGGGCGACCTCTGGCTGACTGACTACTACCCCTGGCTGCTTGGGCGGGTGGCGAAGTAACTAGAGCTGAAGTCGAGGGCTGGCCCCTCTACTGAGAAGATCCACCAAAACGGCGGGGACACTTCCTCCACATGCACTCAAAACAACTCCCTGGAGCTTGTGGCGGGGACTGATAGAAACCCCTAGCACCCGAACGACCACTGGAAGACTCATGCATAGAAGAACCCTGAACTAGGGGTGCTCGAGCTGCACTCTAAGCTGGGAGGGCACCAAATGAAGTACGACCTGACTGAAGACCACGAGGACTATGCCCCGAAGATGCACCACTATATGCTAGCCGACCTGATTGAGGAGGCCTGAATGAACGACCCCTACCCTGCTGAAACCGACCCCTGAAGGGAGCAACACTGGAGCTGCCCGAACCACGAGGCCTCTTGGCCTTCCTCTCCTCCCGCTCTTGGCGGTGAACATACTTAATATCTCAAGCTATGTCAACAACCTGCTCGAATAAAGCACCCGATACTCTCTCCCGAGTCGTAAATAGCCGAATTGAGTTTCGTCGGTTCCGGTAGCTTCTTATGATAATTTTTGACCTAGGCCTATATTTGGATGGGTTTCTGATGACCCAGGAACGTTTCGGTGCCCAATATTGAAATAGGAGTTCCATAAGTTCCTCTTATGATTTGGGACGTGTTTTTGTGATATCGAGGTCCGAACGGAATTCCGAGATCGGGAATAGTTCCGTTATGTTATTTATGACTTGCCTGCAAAATTTGGTGTCATTCTGAGTTGTATAGGTCGGTTCGGCGCGTTGTTAGCGAAGTCAAGAAAACTTAAAGTTCCTAAGTTTGGTTCTAGGGATTTTGAGGTGTGATTTTGAGTTTTAACGTTGTTTTGGGTGTTCCGAAGGCTTGAGCGAGTTCGTATTATGATTTCGGGCTTGTTGGTATATTTGGACAGGGGCTCGGGTGGGACCAGGTGCCACGCGGACACCACACGAGGCCAAAAACCAGCTGAACTAGCTGTTGGTGCACCTGTTCTGGTGTGACCGCAGGTGCGGGACCGCTCCTGCGGTCCCAGCCTTGCAGGTCTGTCCCTGCCTTGTAGGTGCAACCCCCAGCGGACAGGCCAATTCTCACTGGTGCGGACAAAGTTCCACAGGAGCAGAGCCGCAAGTGCGGTCTCCACTCCGTAGGTGCGGGCCCAGGCTTCCTCGTCCATTTTTGCAGGTGCGAGACCGCAGGTGCGAGACTGCAGGTGCGGTCCTCGAGCCACAGGTGCGGAAACACTATCAGACAGTGTGTTTTTATACACGGGATTCAAGTCATATTCCTTATCTTCTTCTTATTCCTTGGGACGATTTCCACCATTCTAGAGGGGCAAACGACCTAGTTATTGAAGGTAAGTAAATTCTACTCTAATATTAGCTTCATGCATGGATTACAAGATAAATTAATTACCTAAATTAGTGAAAACTAAAGATTTGGGGTAGTAACCCAGTGATTTTAAAATAGAAAATTACCCGTCAATTAGCTATGAAATCGAGTGAAAATCATGTATTAATTTTCCTTAGGCTATGGGTGAGTATTCCCTTCGAGAATTTTGGAATCCGAGCATGCGGGCTCGGGGTTGGGTTTTAGAATTTCTTCAGGAATGGCGAGTATGACTTACTAGTAGGAGAATTTCTATACTTTGAGCATTAATTGATGAATTTGTATAACACTTGGCTAGTTTCGAGTCCTCGGGTGTAGAGTTCGGAGTTTCAGGCGCGTTCTTGGTCCGGGGAGTAGGTTCGATGCGAGGTGAGTCTCCTTTATAACCTTGTAAGAGGGAATTGTCCCCATAGGTTATTATAAATAATTGCATGTCCTTATTTGCGGGGGTTACGTATGCACGATGTGATGAGAGTCCGTGTGTAGCTACTACTATGTTATGTTGGGTAGTTCTAGGACTCACGAGCATGCTTATATGTGTTTTACATGTATTCCTGAATGTATTTTGAGTTGCTTATTATCCTTGATTTAGATGGATAATATTAGGAAGTTTTAATCCATGATATATTGCTTAGGTTCTTGCTTTAAAGAATAATCTCTGATAATTACCTAAAATTGGTAATTTTATGTATGTATGCAGCACCGCGTCACATGTATGATTCGTGAGCGGAATAGCCCTACTATTATGTCAACCGCGTCACATGTTCGATTCGCGAGTGGGTAATAGATGCATCTATGGTTCGAGCCGTTCGAGCCGTTTGACCCTCGGCAGTGCACATTTATTTTTTCGCGAAGTTTCGGCCGTATGTTTCAGGCCTATTATGTGCTATATGATTTAATGGGAATTTGTTGTAATTGTATAAACTGGTTTATGTTAATAAGGGAATTTAGTACATTATGTGCTAGTGAAATTTGACATGCAAAGGTAAATACAACTATTCTTGATAATTTATCTCTTTGTGATTTCTACGGCTGTTATGCCTGCCTAGTTCCTATTAAATCATGTTATTTAGAAATGTTGACCCTAGTAAGTATCACGTCTACCTCTCGTCACTACCTCTTCGAGGTTAGGCGGGATACTCACTGGGTACATATTTTTTTTATGTACTTATTTTGCACTCTTGTACTTAATTGTACAGGTTCTGAGGCTGGTGCATCTAGTTATCAGACCGGAGCTCCATTATGTTCTTAGTTGGACTTGACTTCACGGTGAGCTGCTTCTCCTGCCGATCCTCGGCAACACCATGTAGTTCCCTTTTGCTTATTTCCCATCTATTTCTTTCAGACAGTGGGATTGTATATTATGTTTTGTATATTCTGTTAGTATGTCCGTAGGACTTGTGACACTAGTTCCTGGCACACACATAGTTGTTATTTTGGTTTGGAGGTCTATATATAAATGTATATTGGCTCATTCTTCTTCATGAGTGTTTTGATTAAAACTGGCAATTTATTCTTGTCCAATCATGTTTTAGGTTTTAATAATTGATATATTTTAAAGTGTTTAATCTAATAAGAAGGAACCCTTAGAAATTGAGAGTCGGCTTGCCTGACCCCGTTGTTGGGCGCCATCATGACCTGTGTTGAGATTTTGGGTCGTGACATAAAGGGATCTCAGTAATAGATGTTATTGATGAGGTCGAGGATGCTAGTGACATGATGATCGAGGAAGAGTGCATTGGTGAGGCCTTAGCGGCAATCTTGGTAAATTTTGATTGAGAGGACATGGAGGGGTATGTAGAAGCCGTGAATGCATTGGAAGGACGTGGGTCCTATTCTTATGCACCAAAGAAGCTCTCTCTTGACTTAGAGAAGAGAGCCACTCCTCCCGCAAAGCCTTCCATCCTGGATCCACCACAACTTGAGCTTAAGCCACTTCAGTCACATTTGAGGTACAAATTTCATGGCTCTAATGATACTTTACCCGTAATCATTTCCTCTTTGTTGGATGATGTGCAGGTAGGAAAATTGTTGAATGTCTTGCAAGAACACCGACAAGCAATTAGATGGACAATAGTGGACATCCGAGGGATTCCCGCTGGAATTTGTGAGCATAAAATCCAATTGGAAGACAGAAGCAAGCCGAGTGTTGAACACCAAAGGAGGTTGAATCCATCGATGAAAGTGGTGGTCAAGAAAGAGTTAATCAAGTGGTTAGATATCGGGGTTGTCTACCCCATTGTGGATAGTTCATGGGTGAGTCTGGTGCAATGTGTACCAAAGAAGGGAGGCATGACAATAATTCACAATGAAAATAATGAGCTTATCCCTACACGAACGGTCAGTGGGTGGAGAGTATGCATGGACTATCGGAAGCTCAACAGTGCCACATGCAAAGATCATTTCCCTATGCCTTTTATTGATCAAATGCTTGATCGGCTAGCGGGAAGATCATTCTACTGCTTCCTCGATGGGTATTCCGGCTATAACCAAATCAATATAGCATTGGAGGACCAAGAAAAGACAATATTCACTTGCCCATATAGAACCTTTGCCTTTAGCCGGATGCCTTTTGGTTTATGCAACGCTCCGGCTACCTTTCAAAGATGCATGATGTCCATCTTCTCAGACATGGTGGAGGATTTTCTATAGGTTTTCATGGATGACTTTTCGGTTGTAGGTGATTATTTTGAGCATTGTCTTGACAATATTAGACAAGTGCTCAAGTGATGTGAGGAGACCAACCTTGTACTTAACTGGGAGAAATATCACTTCATGGTGGACGAAGTTATTGTCTTGGGGCACAAGATTTCAAAACATGGCATAGAGGTTGATCGAGAAAAAGTTGAAATCATCTCCACACTTCCTCCACCAACATCGGTAAAAGGTGTCCGAAGCTTTTTAGGGCATGCCGGATTTTATCGGCGTTTTATCAAGGATTTCTCCAAAACTGCAAATCCTATGTACAAGCTCCTTGAAAAAGACACCAAGTTTGTGTTTGATCAAAAGTGCCTTAAGGAACTTGAGGAGCTAAAAGAGAAGATCACCACGACACGCATTATTGTCACACCGTATTGGTCTTTTCCATTCGAGCTCATGTGTGACGCCAGTGGTGTAGCTATGTGAGCAGTTCTGGGTCAACGACATAACAAGGTTCTTCATCCCAATTATTACGCAAGCAAGACACTCAACGGGGCACAAGTGAACTATACAGTGACAGAGCAAGAGCTTCTTGCCATTGTATATGCTTTTGAAAAGTTTCGAGCTTATTTGTTTGGGTCTAGGGTGGTGGTGTATACCGACCATGCCGCTCTTCGCTATCTCATGGCAAAGAAAGATGCCAAACCCAGGTTAATCTGGTGGGTCCTCCAATTGCAAGAATTTGACTTTGAGGTCAAGGACCGTAAAGGCACAGAAAACCAAGTAGCGGATCATCTCTCTAGGCTTGAAGAAGACGAGCGACCGAAGGAAAATCTTGACATCAATGATGCTTTCCCTGACGAGCATATTTTGGCATTGTCTTCTTCATCTACTCCTCGGTACGCCAATATTTCTAACTACTTGGTTAGTGACCTCATTCCGGATGGACTGGAAGCTTACCAAAAGAAGAATTTTTTGAGAGAGTGTCGGCAATATTATTTGGAAGAACCGTTCTTGCTCCGCATTTGAGCTGATAACATCATTAGGAGGTGCGTTCCGGAAGAAGAGATGATGCCTATTCTAAGGGAATGCCATGACTCACTGGTTGGGGGTCATCATGGGGGTAATCGAACGGCGGAAAAGGTACTTGAATGTGCCTATTATTTGTCGTCGATTTATCATTATGCCAATCAAATGGTCAAGGCTTGTGACCAATGTCAAAGGCAGGGATCAATCTCTAAGAGGTGAAGTGCAAATGCACTTTGTGATGGAGGTCGAGATCTTTGATGTGGGAGAGTTGACTTTATGGGCCCCTTTTTAAGCTCATGTGGTATGAAATATATCCTGGTGGCTGTGGACTATGTGTCCAAGTGGGTTGAAGCAATTGCACTACCAAACAATGAGGCAAGGTGTGTAACCGCATTCTTAAAGAAAAATATATTCACACGTTTTGGCACTCCTAGAGCCATACTTAGTGATGGTGGGTCTCACTTATGTAACAAGGCTTTCACATGCTACTAGAGAAATATTGCGTCAAACATAAGGTGGCCACACCTTTTCACCCCAATCAAGTGGCCAAGTTGAAGTTTCCAACCGGGAGATAAAGATCATTCTAGCAAAGATTGTTAATGCCAATAGGACCAACTGGTCAAAGAAGCTAGAGGACGCATTGTGGGCATTCCGCAGGATGTACAAAAGCCCTATTGGTACTTCACCTTACCGGTTAGTCTTCGGAAAGGCTTGTCATCTACCCGTAGAATTGGAGCACAAAGCCATGTGGGCTTTAAAAAGGTTGAACTTAGACTGGGTTGAAGTTGTAAATTTGAGGTTAACACAACTCAATGAAATGGAGGAATTCTGTTTCCATGAATATGAAAGTGCAGTTGTGTACAAGGAAAGGATGAAGTTCGTCCACAACAAAAAGATCTTGAAAAGGGAGTTCAAGTCGGGTGAATTGGTTTTGCTTTTCAACTCAAGGATCACATTGCTTCTGGGCAAGCTAAAATCAAAGTGGTCTGGCCCATTCAAGGTGGTAGATGTATCCCCCTTTTGAGCTGTGGAATTAGAATATGAGGATGGGCTCCGAACCTTCAAAGTAAATGGCCAGAAAGTCAAGCACTATTTGGGCACAGATGGAGAAAAACACTTGGTAGAACAGTTGGCTCTCAAAGATGATCCATGCCCGACCAATGAGTAATACCGAAGAGGGGCCAACTTTGTCTTCCCGCGACGTTAAATCAAGCGCTTCATGGGAGGAAACCCGTGTGTGGTAACATCCTATTTGTTCTTTAATTTTTTAATTTTGGTTAGATACATTAAATTGAGCAATTTAAAGTGTGTGTTGGAGTGCAGGTGATCAAAAAAGTCATAAACAGGGTGAAATTGCGCATGAAATGAGAAAAAATCACTAAGAGAGGTTTGCTACATGTATGCTGTCGCATATTTACTATGTGGACCGCATAGGCATCGCATACCTGGACAGTGTGCTGGGGAAAAATTAGTTGCCAAAACGCGGCGGAGAGGTGCACTTTTTGGACCGCATATCGTTTATGCGATCGCAAAGTGCACCACATAATGGCTTTGAGGGAGAACTGAGCTATCACTACCACATAACATTATGCGGTCCTATAATGTATAATGTGATCACTTACGCACCAAATTCTCACCAGGTAAGTAACCCTACCCCCTTTGCATAAGCCCCGTCATTTGCACATCAACACACACAACTCATACTTAAACAAAACAAAAAAAAAGAGAAAAGAAGAGAGGAACACGGTTTGCAATTAGACAAAGTGAACAAAGATCACATTGCTTGAATTCATGTCCTTGCTTATGTCTCATTCATCTAACTCTGGTATGTCCTCTTTCCTTACCTCATTTATGTTAA
Organism: Nicotiana paniculata; assembly: GCA_005239505.1. Classification (NCBI taxonomy): domain Eukaryota; kingdom Viridiplantae; phylum Streptophyta; class Magnoliopsida; order Solanales; family Solanaceae; genus Nicotiana; species Nicotiana paniculata. Next base: position 38,411 of record ML316204.1, on the reverse strand, counting down.
TTTCAGTTTCAATTTTTGTTTGATGTTCACGTAATTTTGTCCTTGGTTCTTTGATTTTGTGTCGTTCTTTTGGGTCATAATGAGAGTTCTTGCATAATTAAGTAGGTTAAGCTTGCTGGGTAGTGAATTTAGGAACCATCATTGTAGGGTTAGAAACAAACCATGGGGATGATGATGTTTTGCGGCCCGCAAAGTTGATGTGCGGTCCGCATTCGTGCCACAGAGGAAACCCTAGGTGGCCTGAGGAAGATGACCATATCTGACGGCTTTGCGATCGCATAAGTGATATGCTGACTGCAAAGCCACCGCATACCCAGACAATCACTACCCAGTCTCGGCATGTTGTTTGCGGTAGTTCTGCGATTGCATTATCCAACTATGCGGTGGATTTCGCGATCACATAGTATGAGTGCATTTTCTAGTGCTCAATTTTGCGATGGATATGCAAACCGTATAATGGATATGCAATCGCATAACTCATCGCATAACTCATCGCATAATTGTTTCATCTCTTGCAGATTGATATTTGCGACAGGTTTGCGGAGTAGTTATGCGACCTCATAACCTGTCGCATTTTTGACTATTCTTTGTAACATTTTTCTCTGATATCTGCTATGTCGCTCACACTTCATTTCCTTACAGATATGGCTCCGAAGAAATCTATTGTTGGTAAAAAGAGGACCTCATTCGTCCATCTAGCACAACAATCCAAACGTTCACGACAAGAACCATCCCGAGCTATTTCTCAACATCCCTCCCATTCTAATGAAGAGTAGACCTTGCCCTCGGTCGAACTACAGGCTGAGGCAAGAAGAAAGAGGGGAGATGATTTCCAACTCTTGTTTGAGGTTACACGCTCTAGGAGTCTGTATAAAGAAGGGATCACGAAACAAAAAATCCTCGAAGAGAAACAGTTGAGTCTGAACGGACTACAAGAGCAGTACCCTCACATACTGGAGAATATCAAGGATAGAAACTGGGATTACTTCACTAAGTGCCTGATGATTTCAATGAAACAGTAATGCGAGAGTTTTATTCATCCTACAGGGCCTCCAGAACAGCTCATCCCAAACACAACAAGGTCTTTTGTGAGTCGGTCATTGTTCGGAGGAAGTCGGTTCTTCGTGACAAGGACACAATAAATGAACTATACTTTAAAAGTTGGAGTCCTGGCACAGCTGAGTATGAGGCCAAATGGGCCAACAGAGATGGTGAGCGAGCCTGGATTTCCTCAGTGATCGCAAAGGGGAATCCTACTTGGATTGACCCTCTGCACAAAATATTCAAGGAATATCTTACATGAGAGGGTAGATTCTGGCCCAGCTTTGTCACCTCTCGCTTGATATCATCCCTGAATGAGCCTGACATAAGCATTGAGAAAGCTCTTCTCATTGCATGCATTATGACTGGGATCAAGATTAATGTCGGTGACATTATCTTCCGAGAGTTAGGGGTCCGAGCCAACCAGATCGCCACATCACTGCCCTTCCCATGCTTGATCATAGCCCTCTATAAGACGGTGGAAGTCCCTTCACTGCCACACCATTACAAGATGGGGAAAACACTAAAGGATATTGATATCACGCGCATTAGTGACGCGGTGCCATAGGTAGCCGCTGATCTTCAGAGATTCAGATCTAGATTTCTACTGCTGCAGACACTTCAGACTCCCAGCCACCCATTTTTCCTCCGGCCACAGTGGCATCCGCTGCCACCCCACAGTCCACCTCTCAGGCCACTATTGCTCAGCCTTCTGCTGCCCTGCCAGTTCTTTCGAGGCTAGGTCTCTTAGTTCAGCATACCGGCTTCTGAAGGACCGGCTTCTGAAAGACCTCCCCACTCTGATGAGGCAGGCTCTTACTCATATCCAGTCCTCAGTGACAGCACTCCAGCAGCAACATGCATCTTATGAGGATCCTCTCAAGCGGATTGAGATTCGACTTGAGAGGGTAGAGCGGGGTGAGCTTGGAGGCCTACCCAATCTCCGTGATGAGGTTGAAACACTGAAGACCGAGCTCCACAAAATGCAAAATCTGTAGTTCGATCTATCCTCATTCATGCCCAAGGAAGGAGAGTAGGGAGCAGGCACGTCTGTGGCAGGGTTAGACCTTGACTTCTCCACAATGATGACAGCACCTGAGCCACAGACTGCCAGGGCTTCCCTGACTCCAACTCCCCCTGCACACATTGACATCCCTTCTGGGGATGATTCCGGACACTCTGCCGAGTCCGAGGCTGGGGAGACAGATGAGGAGGAGACAGAGGATGAGTCATGGTCCGATGAGGATTAGGGTCCTCAGGGGAAAGGCAAGCAGGTTGCCGTCCATACAACTACAGTAAAGGAAGAAGAAGCAGCTATTCGGACAACGATTGAGCACTCACTAGTAGACATGGTCACCAAAGCCACATCATCGACCATTTCTCCATCAGTAGGCGAGGTTACAGCTCCCAGGCCCCAGGCCCCAGTCCCATCATCAGGGAAGGTGGAGGTCATACCTCCACCCGTGGATGTCACTCCTCAGGCTGCGATCTCATCAGTCCCAGCCCCAGTATCAGAGGGTGACCCCACCACCATTCAGTAGGCTACAAACTCCCATAGCGCTTAGTGCGCCACAAGGAGCCCCTAATACTCTATTTTTCATTTCTTATACATTGGGGACAATGCATGCTTTACAGTTGGGGGTAGGATAGCCTTGTATATCTTGTATATATTCTTGTAATCTTGTACATTTGTTTTAGTGATCTTGGTGTATATAAGCAAATTTCTCTTCAATCTTGTGTATAATTGCGTTATCTTTGTACATATATAAGAAAAACCAAAAACAATTAGATAGTTGCATGCATGTACATCTTTAGTAATTAGCAATGAATTCCCCTTGGTTTTTCTTCGTCGTGCTCTTTTCCAAGGGTGTAATAGTAGAACCATGGCAGTTGAATCAAACATTTTGACCGGTTTGGTATGAGTGTCTAGTTTCAAGCATGTATGGCTGTAAATAACCTATACCCTTCCGTTGTTAAAAAAACAAAAAAAAGTATTGTTGATCATCTAGGTGAACTTGAGGCTCGCTCTATGACTCCATGCTTACTTAGAATTTTCTCCGAGTTGCCAAGTGTAAAACTATGATGATCCAAACATTTCATGTGCCATGTGTGTTTGTTTTGTGTAAATAATTCTCGTGTTTACTTCTGTCATCTAGAACTTACCAGGTTGGTCTTTCGATGCTCATGATAAGTACATTTAGTTGGAGAAATGACCTTAGGAAGTATTTGTGTTATTTGAAAACCCAGTTAGCCTTTCAAGCTACCCATTGTATAGACATTATCACTATTTACCCCATTTGAGCCTTTAACCTTTTCTTTGGTCACCTCATTACAAACCTTTCCCATTTTATAAAATAAATCTCTCTTTTGAACCCGTTCCTCCTTGAACATTGAGAATGAGACTAAAAGCCTAAGTCGGGGGTGTGGTGTCAAGTTGGAAATTGGTAAGGTTGTAAAGTGAGTGTAAGAACCTATACCTCAAAGTATTCACATGAAATTATTCAAGCTCAGAGAAAAAAAAGAAGAAAAACAAGAGGAAAGAAAAAGAAATATTTGTATATATATCGAAATATGGAGCCTTGAAGAAAATTAGAGAGGTATTTAAGGTGGTTCGATGTTGGTAACTAGGAGCCAATGAGAGCTGTGTGGTTTGTAAAGAAACAAAGGACAACAAGAAAGAAAAATGCGAGTAGTGTTCAAGGAGGGTGTAGTCACTTGTGCCCAAATGTTTATCCAACCCTTCCCTAAGCCTACATTACAAGCTTAAAAAATCCTTATGGGATCTCCAACAGAATTCTTGAATAGGCGACGAATTAAAATAAGGGCAAGCTTATGGTATGATGTGTTGTAACACTTGAAACTCTTTGTGAGAGTGAATGTCTTTGTGAATATGTCCCTTTTGTTGTCATTGTAAATATTGTGAGTTTGGAACTTTCTTTCTGGTGAGGGCATTTGAACTATGAGGGCTAACAGAAGTTGAGCTCTAGAAGTCGAATGCAAAGGCACTCAGCTGAGAGTAACGTTTTGTCAAATTGGTCGAGGCTCGAAGTTTACTAGTTGATCAGTTTCTTTGTAAATAGCAATGATTGTTCAGGAAGGATAAATAAACGAAATTGCATGCTTATAATACTTGCGATTACCACCGTCCACATCCACTATTGTTTCATGTCGTTTAGTTGGAGTCTAGAATAGAATAGAGTTGTTTTAGTTGCTTGAGGATAATCACGTGTTTAAGTTGGGGATGTCATTTAATACGAATTGCTTAGATTTTAGCTCGTTTTAAATACAATTGTCTTTTATACTTATGTAATTTTGATGTTTTGCAGTGCATGAAGCTTGAGGACCCAAAAATATGGAAATTGAATCAAATAGCCGAAGAAAGATAAGAATGGGCAAAATGCGATCGCATAGTTGAAAATGCGGACCGCAAATCCAACATGCGGACCACATAAAGGCTAGGTGAACCAAAGAGTCCAACAATCAGTGTGGCCAAATCTAAGTGAAGAAATGCGGTCCATTATGCTACCAAATAACAGGTTTGCGGGCCGCATAATGGATCGTAAACCTCCTATAGAAGTGGCTGAGAGCATAAATGCGATGACACTATGCGGCCGCATATCAACAATGCGGACCGCATAAGTGGAATGAGGTGACCTCCTGGAACTAGGGTTTTGAAGATGCGGTGAGATTGAAGAGATGCGGACCGCATATCTGTTATGCGACAGAAATGCGGTCACACATTTGACCTGGAAGGGCATTTTTGTCCGAAATTGGCCCCGAGTTTTAGTCCACTAGAAATAGATTTATTGGGGTTTTGTGGGGGCATCTTGTCTGAAAAAAGAGCTACAATCCAAACTTTGAATATTCCCATCTTTTGGAAGCTTTCAAGTGAAGAATCTTGCAGTTTTGTAAGCATTTATGACATTTAATATTCCTTTGATTTTGTATTTTAGCATGTGTGGCTAGTTTTAAATACTAAGGTTGTGGACCCTAAATAGGTGTAATGTCAATGGGTGTTTAACATTGAATATATGTATAACAGTTGGCTGATATTTATTTACTTCTCATTCTACATTTATTGTTAGTGGTTGCAAACATTAGCAAGTGCCATTATATTCTTTCTCTACTTGGAAAGTGAGTTAGGGTTTGGTAGGAGTAAATATCAAAGGCTCAAGGTTTTAAACCTTGTTTAATGGAATCGCTTAGGAATAAGTGTATTTTATTTGGCATAAATTGATTACTCTTAATTGCAACTCTTTTATTT
>ML316204.1:0-33098 GCA_005239505.1 Nicotiana paniculata | reverse complement strand
CCCCCCCCCCCCCCCCCCCAGAGTTAGAATCTTGTTCTACTCAATCTTATATGCAATCTAGAATTTCCTTTCCCTAGTTCAATCCTAAATTCGTAGATAGTATTCAATTGGTGATCAAGCAATCAAATTATTAAGCGCAAGATTGAATAAATAAACTAATATTATAAAATAATAAGAACAATTCAAGCTTCAAATTACAACTAGAACAAATAAACTATGAAATTAAAAGAAGAGAAACGAAGAAGAACTAGTTAGAAGCCTCCTCCAAGCGTGGTGTGTGTTCCCCCACGTGAATTTTCCTTCAAAGTATGTTAGTTCCCATCCAAATTAGGTTTAGGACCCCTTTTATACGAGTTGGAACCGTGTAGGGCCGAAATAACCTTGTCCCGGACGAACTAAAAAACCCCTCGCAACACAGCGTCCAGGCCACCGCCAAGCGCTGGTCCTGGCACTGAAAATAGTAAATTTTCATACAATTCTTTCAATCTTTTGCTGCCAGGTTTTTATTTTCTTGTTTGATTTCAATTTCAACTCTTTGTCTTCCACTTGGTGGGACAAAACCCAAAGGGTGCTCCAAATCTCTTGATCTTCACACCGATTTATTTCTACATAGTTAAAATATAATATTAAGTACGAAATAATATAACTAATACTCAAATGACGATTTAAAAGTGCTATAATATGAGATAACAATGGGTAAATATATGCATTTTTGGCCGAACATCAACACCCCACACTTAGACTTTTGTTCGTCCTCGAGTAAGCATTAAAATCACTCTCAATAAATCAAGCCTAGAAACACCACCACTTCGGTTGATACTAAAAATTAGGCCCTATAGCAACTCAAACCACCAGATATATACTTCTTCATCATTGTGCAAGATATACAAGTCACAAACAAACAACAAACTTCTATCCTCCTAACCTCATAGAGAGACTCTAACTCACCGAATTTATGCTCGCTCACCTACTCTGTCAAATAATACTAATAACATCACCTATCTATCATGAAACTAGTGCCCTCATAAGAATAAATATTCCATGCACTCAAATCAAAAAAATAATATAATTTAAGGACTTAGCATAAAAAACAACTCTCTCACTCAAAAAGAATTTACATATATGCACAAAGAACCAAATGATTGCCCATTATGTACATCTCTACTAATTAAGCATGATCGAATAGAATCAAATATGACTTTAACGGGTTGTAATATTGGCCAAGGGCGTGTAAGAGAACTTTATAATAGTGGCTAACACTTCCCTAAGAACTTTTTTTTTTTTTTTTTTATACTTTATCACCCATTATTTTCTTCTCTTCACTTTATTTTTTAGCCTTTTCTTCATCAATTGTTTCACAAGTATTTCCCTCATATCAAGAATATTTCTTTTTCCTTTTTAAAAAAAAAAACCTTTTTTTTCTTTTCATTCTTCTTTTTTTCTTTCATATCACATTTTCAAGAAAGCCTTTTCATTACTTTGCAGCTATAATTGGTCACCATTTTTTACTTAATCATCCATTTCTTCAAATTTATAAATTTGTATCATAGTCTAAGTAACAGTGCTCAAGGAAGCAGGGTGCAAAAAATAGGATTCAACAAACGGATAAAGGAAAAAATACGGCTTCCACAAAAAAGGCTACATGCTCAAAGGGCTAAGTAGTGGTACAATATCTGGAAAGGCTACAATTTCACAAGACATATCAAAGAAAGCCTATTATCATAATCTAAATAAAGCAACACTTTTATTTCGCTTCAATAACATGTATGGCAAGTTCTAGACTAAAATGCAAATCATGGAATATATGTAAGAAATCCTCACCACACATGGTACAAGTATCAATCAAGATGGATCAATTATACTCTAAGATTGGCGTGATCACAACGAACGACAAATAAGAATAAGGTATAGACAGATGCACAACCCTGAGCTTAGGCGTCAGAAAGTATGCTATTTCATTCATTTCTCAAGCACTTAGAGGAAAGTACTACTCAAGCTGAGGTCTAAACATTCTAGTATAAAACAAGTAACAGAGGTTTTCTTCTTCCTCTTTTACTACTCCTAGGAAAAAAAATCCTGAAAATAAAAAATTTATCCGGTTCAAGTTACATCCCCTAGAAAAGAACCGATGCAAAAGAAAAACCAAGGCATATTATTATCTAACTAAAACTAACTAGAAAAAAAAGAAAATCTTTTTTTATTTTTTTAATTGAACCTTAATACCTCAAGAAAGCTGTCCACAAAATCCATCGTAGGTAAAAGTCCATATTTTTTGTTTTTTTCATTTTTTAAATATATTAAAAAATAGAAAATAAAAACTACTACATTAAGAAAAAAAAATACAACTAAGTTAGGGTAACACAGAAAATCACTCAGACAATCTCCTCACCCCACACTTGAAATTGTGCAATATCCTCAATGCACATTGAAAATAGCAAGAGGGTAAAAGAGACTCCCTGATAGGCCAAGGCTGAAGAATTAGCAGCTCATGATATATTCAGACTTCTCCCAGGTATGATCCCTTGTGTGGGGACCCCACACTTAGCTCTCACCATCAATTTAGGTTTTGCACAAGACTATTAGTTTTGACTCCATGCTCCTACTACTACAAAATACAAAAATGACACTACAAAAAAAGTAAAAGAATAAAAAGATAATAATAACCAACAAGAAAAAGAAAAAAATAGAATTGGGTTGCCTCCCAAAAAGTGCCTTATTTATAATCGTGGCACGACGCCATCAATTTTCCTACCACTTTGGCGATATGAATTGCGCCCCCAATTTTGCACCAATTTATCTATCACGTTCCTGGGGCAGTGGTGTAAAAATAAAGGAACCAAGCAATAGGTATCGCATCTTGCACTTCTTGGCCTTTAAGTGTGGGATGTCGTTTTGTCTCCTTGAAATCACAAATTTCAAAAGATAAGACTTTGTTCCTCATCTATTGACTCCTCCATATGCTCGACTGGATCAATTCCCATGTCACCTACCAAACACAATGTTGAAAAGTGTTTAGAATGATGTTCAATACGCTCCAACTCCAAAACTGCATTATTTTTTGACATCCTCAATTTTGCACTCTTCATAAACCTTGACATCATTAATAATATTTAGGTCGAATGGTTGGAATTCCTCTTTCTGTTCCATAAGCTGGTCAGTATCTACATGTGATGACCCAAAAGGTCATCTTGTGTAATTTAGCAGAAACTGTGTTCCGAGACCCTGAAAGCCTCCGTTAATCTCACCTCGTTGTACGTGCACAGTCCGACCGCGTACCCGAGAAGCTTTTATGTGGAAATATGTTGAACTGTTGAATTTATGATAATTACTAGAATAAAGTTGACTTTGGTCAACATTTTTGGTAAATGAACCAGACCCGTGATTTGATGGTCCCGAATGGTCCGTAGGAAAATATGGGACCTGGGCGTATGCCCGGAATCGAATTCTGAGGTCCCAAGCCCGAGAAATGAATTTTTAAAGAAAATTGTTTCTGAAAATAAGAAAGACTTTTGAAAATGGAATTTGATGTAAAATATTTGTTGCAGGGCCCGTATTATGGTTCCGGAACCCGGATTAGGTAATTTTGTGTGAGTTATCTATGAAATTTGGTGTAAAACGGACTTGAAATGATGTGGTTCGGATCGAAATTGGAATATTTGAGCTTTATGAAGTTTTAACAAAACTCTATGAGTTTTGAGGTTTAATCCATTGTTTTGATGTTATTTTAGTGGTTTAATCAGTCGAATGAGTTAGTAGGATGATTTTGGAAGTCGTGTGTATATTTGGTGTCATTCTGAGTAGTATAGGTCAGTTCGGTACGTTTTTAGCGAAGTCTAGAAAACTTAAAGTTCCTAAGTTTGGTTCTTGGGGTTTGGGGGTGTGATTTTGGGTTTTAGCGTTGTTTTGGGTGTTCCAAAGACTCAAGCGAGTCCGTGTTATGATTTTGGACTCGTTGGTCTATTTGGACTAGGGCTCGGGTGGGCCCAGGTGCCTTCTGAGCACCTAACGGGGCTAAAAACCAGCAAACATAGCTGATGGTGCACATGTTCTGGTGTGACCGCAGGTGCGGTTGCCCAGTCGCAGGTGCGGACCGCTCTTGTGGTCCCCAGCATAGCAGGTGCGATTACCCAAAGACCTGGACAATTATCGGGGGTGTGGAAAATTTTCCGCAGGAGCGGAGCTGTAGGTGCGGTCTCCAATCCGCAGGCGCGGGCCCAGGCTCCCAAGCCGCAGGTGCGGAATCACTATTTAGGCGGTGTGTTTTACATACGAGTTTTAAACCCATTTTTATCATTTCTTTCTTCTTCCTTGGGCGATTTTCCTCCATTGTTAAGGGCTAACGACCTGGTCTTCTAAGGTAAGTGAACTCTACCCAAAAATTAGCTTCATGCATGGATTCTAGCTTAATTAACTACATAAATTAGTGCAAAAATCAAGAATTTGGGTAATAACCTAGAACTTGTAACCATTTGAGAGTTTTCTCTGAATTGGCCATGAAATCAAGTAAGAATCGTATATTAATGATCCTTATGCTTTGGGTGAGTGTCCCCTTCGAGAATTATTGGAATCCGAGCGAGCGGGCCTGGGGTCGAATTTTGATATTTTTGGAAGAATGATAGGAATTGTATATTTAGGCTATGGGATTGTATTAATGAGTCACTATTAATGTTAACAAGTTAACTATGTCTAGATATTGTTGTTCCGGAGTTGAATTCAAAAGGAAAGGCGGTGTTAGAGGGTTGATTGCTATTTTTGGACCCGAGGTAAGTGTTTTGCCTAACTTTAGTGAGGGAATAGGTATCTTATGCTATGTGCTAAGTGTTTATCATGTGCAATGCATAGGTGAGGTTACGAGTACCTATGCATTGTGTGTCAAACATGCCCGTGAGTCCATTTTTGACGAAATTCTTGTCCTTACTTCCACATTTATTGTATTATGAATTTATCTTTACTTGGAAGTTGATTGTTGTTGAAAATCCTCGTTGATGAACTTGTGATGTAATGGTCCTATTGAGGACCCAACTGTAAAGGATATACTTGAAAAGGTTGGTTATAGTTGAGACCCTTGTCAGGCAATTTGTTATGATGATGAATGATATTTTCCCCTTGCCGGGTAATCATGATTTGTGATTCCACTATGCTGCATTCCTTGCCATTTTGATGATTGTCATAGCATTGGTGAGGAAGAGTGTAAAGCACGAAAGGTGATGACGTGCCATGATTTACATTGATTACATCATATATCGCATAGTGAGAAAGAGAGTAAAAGCACGAAGTGGACATTGTGCCATATTTTATATTGTTATGTACGAGGGAGCATTCCATGGCATATTTTATATTGTTATGCATGAGGGGACATTCCGTGCCATATTTTATATTTTTATGCAAGAGGGGACATTCCATGCCATATTTTATATTGTTATGCATGAGGGGACATTCCGTGCCATATTTTATATTGTTATGCAAGAGGGGACATTCTGTTCCATATTTTATATTGTTATGCACGATGGGACATGTCGTGCCATATTTTATATTGTTATGCACGAGGGGACATGTCGTGCCGTTTCTTTTCACTATTTAATTGTGTTGTCAATTCCCATTGCTATTTTCGGATGTTAGGCTGTTGTTTTCGTTTCCGTCATTTCAGTATTTGCTATCTTTTACCCTCAGCATGTTCTTCCCCGTAATTGTAATCTTGTTTAGTTTCTACTATACTATTGAACTGCACAGGTACATTTTGCTGTCGTGTCCTAGCCTCGTCACTACTTCGCCGAGGTTAGGCTCGGCACTTACTCAGTACATGGGGTCAGTTGTGTTGATGCTACACCTGCACTTCTTTATGTTGTGCAGATTAGGCAGCCGGACCCAGTGGACATCACTAGTGGGAGTGTCCTTCAGTTCACCCTACAGGCTTCAAGGTATACCCGCTGGCGTTCGTGGGCCTTGGCGTCTCTCCTATCCCTAGTTCTTCATTTCTGTCTTGTTTTTCCTCTAGCCTTCAGAGACAGTCATGTATTTCCTTTCAGACTTTGTATTTAGCACTCCTATAGACAGTTCGTGAGTTCGTGACTCCAGGTTTTGGGAAATTATTGCGACATTGTATTATGTTGTCTTTATTTAGTTTTGAAACTTTATTTATTTCCCCTGTTAAGTTGTGAATTGTTTTAGTTTATTTTGTTAATTCGATGTTATCATGTTAGTTTAACTGTACATGTTGGCTTGTCTAGCGAGTTCAACGTTAGACGCCATCACAGCCCGATGGTGGGATTTCGGGGCGTGACACTACAATAACTGGTTGTAGGTCATCATACGCCTCAACCTTTTTATTCAATTGAGCCCGCAGGTCATGGATATCTGATCAAAATTGGTCTATCTCTTGCGTGAGCCAGTTCTTCCTTCTACCAGTTGTTCTGTCATATTTGAAAGACCATCACAGAGAGACTGATGAAATTTTATTATTTGAGCTTGTTCCTCTAGCCAAGATTGTCTCACTATATCTACTTCTCCTAAATTATCTTCTGGTGGGAACTCCCTCTCTTCAACCACTTCCTCCACATCGGCCTTCATTCCCATGAGTGCTGCACTAATCCTTTGTATAGCCTTTTGATTTTCATCTTGTTGCTCGGCTATTTGCCTTATCGTCATGTTCAATTGCTCGGCTACTTGCCTTATCATGTCCATAATACGAGCCACGCATTCCATATCCTCCACTTCCTTGCTCCTATCAAACTCATAAACATTATTAGAAACATTATAATAAGAACTCCGAGAATGATAATAAGAATTAGGACGAACATCCCAATGACCACCTTGACAACCACACACATTACAAAGATTCCGCACATCAGATTGAGATGCATAATTTTGCCACATGTGTGGTCCTCCAAAATATGGACAAGGATCACCATAATAAGGGTAACCAATATTCGACCAATTATCATTCCAAGATGCCATGTAAACAAAGATAATAAAATATTAAACTAAGCTAAAATTTAAAAACATGAGTAGACAAAAAATAAGAATCTAATCTAGAAGAATAGTTAATTTGTAAGTCCCCGGCAACGACGCTAAAACTTTTTTCTCCCAAAAGCACACGCAAGTATACGTGGCCGTACAAGTAATAAAAGATTGTAACTCCAGATATTGTACTCCCAGGGACTTGTGATTAACTATTTACTAAATTAAAATAAGACAATTAATCTATTCAAGTGATTTTTTAAGGTATGAATATTTAACCAAAATTAATCTAGAATAATAAATTAACAGATTAAAAAAAACAACGACAAACTTAAAGACGAATTCAATGTGAGTGAATATTCTAGAGCTATAGGTTAGATAAGAATCCCGTTGAGTTTTTCACTTAAATTGTCTAATTAATTTATCTTGTTTATTGGTTAACAGGGTTAATATTGCTCGTAGCCCTCTCCTGAAATACAACTCGCCTATTCAAGCTAATTTAATGCCTATATTCCTATAGAATTAGAATTAACAAGAACACATTAATAATTCATGTATAATAACCAAGCAATGCGATTAGGTATATTCCTATCCTAAACGCAAATCCCCCCCCCCCCAGAGTTAAGATCTCGCTCTACTCAATCTTATATGCAATCTAGAATTCTCTCTCCCGAGTTCAATCCTAAATTTGTAGATAGTATTGAATTTGATCAAGCAATAAAATAATTAAGTGCAGGATTGAATAAATAAACCAATATGATAAAATAATAAGAACAATTCAAGCTTCAAACTACAACGTTCATATAGCACCCAAAACTCTAGAATAATAAACTATGAGATTAAAAGAAGAGAAAAGAAGAAGAACTAGTTAGAAACCTCCTCCAAGCGTGGTGTGTATTCCCTAATGTGAATTTCCTATAAAGTATGTTAGTTTCCCTCCAAATTAGGTTTAGGGCCCCTTTTATACGAGTTAGGACAGCGTAGGGCCGAAATAACCATGTCCCGGACAAACTAAAAAAAACCCATGCAACACAGCATCCAGGCCAACGCCAAGCGCTGGTCCTGGCGCTGAAAACAGTAAGTTTTCATGCAATTCTTTCAATCTTTCGCTGCCAGGTTTTTATTTTCTTGTTTGATTTCAATTTCAACTCTTTGTCTTCTATTTGGGGAGACAAAATCCAAAGGGTTTCCCAGCACCTTTTATATTTTTTTTTCTTTCGCATTTTATTCAATTTTTCTCCAAATCTCTTGATCTTCAGCACACTTTATTCTTACAAAGTTAAAATATAACATTAAGTACAAAATAATATAACTAATACTCAAATGATGATTAAAATGTGCTATAATATGAGATAACAATGGGTAAATATATGTATTTTTTGCCGAACATCACCTAACCTTAGGTTGAAAGTAGTGACGAGCTGGAACAATGGTCGAAGTCCAACACTAATAGCCAATAATAGTTCATAACAACATAGTGAAAGTATTAAAAGAAGCGACTCAGATATAAAATGCTCATCTGGTTCACAGTTCCAGATAATAGGTATGCTTTTCAAGTATATTCGTGAAAAGCCAAATCTTTTACCGAAATCGCCAAAAATATGAGTAAGTTTCAAAACTGTAATTTGTCCCAAAACTTTCAATAGGTAAATGTTTCATTTTCAAACTGCATGAGAAAAATACATATCTATGCCTACATGTCAATATGTATGAGAAGTCATGAAATGATGTGATACTTCACAACATGAGGAAAATGCATCTCTATGCATGTATGTCAAGTGTGCATGTAGAATGTGATGCAACTCAGAGATAAAATCATATGCATTCTCTCAGAGTATCAATTCACTTAGTCCTCCGAGAAACTCAGTCCACATATGTCACAACCCAAATCCCAATTTAGGTCGCAATGGCGCCCAACTCCGATGTCAGGCAAGCCAACCTTAATTTACTAGTGATCCCCTTTTTAATTCCTAAATTAATATTCCATAATTGAGAGTTTTTTTTTAGATTTCAAATTTAGAAGTAAATAAGTGACTTAGACAACCAAAAGTGAGTAATATAGTAATGAACACTAATAATTACAAACCAACAAAATAGAATATCCACTACACGTGCATGCCAGGAACTGGCGTCACAGGTTTACGGGCATTTAATAGAACGAGTATCCAAAAGAAATTACAAGTCTGCCCTACTGTCTGAAGAAAAGTAATATAGACATAGCAAAAGAAAAGAGGAACTTCAAGGTGCTTCAAGAGAGATATGTCAAGGAAAGAAACTCACCGAGAAGTCCACGCTAAATACACGTCAGGGACGAGCTCCGGATGAATATCCAGATGCACCTGCTTCAGAGCCTGTACAATTAAGTACAGAAGCGTAGTATGAGTACATAAAAATATATGTATCCAGTGAATATCCCGCCTAATCTCGATGAAGTAGTGACGAGAGGTAGACGTGCTACTTACTAGGGTCAACATTTCTAAATAACATGATTTAATAGGAACTAGGCAGGCATAACAGTCGTAGAAATCACAAAGATATAAATTATCAAGTATAGTTGTAATTACCTTTGCATGTCAAATTTCACAAGTATGTAATGTACTAAATTCCCTTTTTAACATGAAATAGTTTACGCAGTTACAACAAATTCCCAGTAAATCATATAGCACATACTAGGCTGGAAGCGTACGGCCGAAACGTCGCGAAAATAAATGTGCACTGCCGAGGGTCGAACGGCTCGAACCATAGATGCATCTATTACCCCGCTCGTGAATCGAACATGCAATGCGGTTGACATAATAGTAGGGCTATTCCGATCACGAAACATACATGTGACGCGGGTGCCGCATACATACATAAAATTTTCAATTTCTAAGGAATTAACAGAGATTATTCTTTAAAGAAAAAACTTAAGCAATATATTATGGAACACAACTTCCTAATATTCTCATGCCGATTCAAGGATGATAAGAAATTCAAAATGCATTTAGGAATACATGCAAGGCACATATAAGCATGCTCGTGAGTCCTAGAACTACCCATCATAACATAGTAGTAGCTACGTACGGACTCTCGTCACTTCATGCATGCGTAGCCCCCACAAAAAAGAACATGCAATTATTTATAATCACATATGGGGACAATTCCCTATTATAAGGTTAGAAAGGAGACTCACCTCGTGTCGAATCTACTCCTCGGACCGAGAACGCACCTGAAACTCTGAACTCTACACCCGAGGACTCGAAACTAGTCAAATGTTATACAAATACATCAATTTATGCTCAAGGTATGGAAATCCTCCTCCTACTAAGTCAAATTAGTCATTCTTGAAGAAATCCTAAAATCCAACCCCGGGCCTGCATGCTCGGATTCCAAAAATTCCCGAAGGAAACACTTACCCGTAACCTAAGGATCATTAATCTATAATTTTTGTATGATGCAAATTTCGTGTTAATTTTCCTAGTTTTTGTAAAACCTAGGTTTTCACTCTAACCCATGATTTTCCACTAATTAGGAGGTTAATCTACCGAGGATTTAATGTATTAAAGTAATATTGGAGTAGAAATCACTTACCTTTCAGTAGCTAGGCGGATTGGCCCTTTCCCAAGCTCCCTAAGTCGACGATGGTGGAAAAAAAGTGGATAAAATGAGCCTTCCCCATGTTTAAAAGAGCACACTGCGTGACAGTGGTTCCGTACCTGCAACCTCGCACCTGCGAGCACAGGCTCGCACTTGCGGAAATGGACGAGGAAGCCTTGGCCCGCACCTGTGGAGAGGAGATCGTACCCGCGGCTTCGCTCCTGCGGAACTTTCTCCGCACGTGCCAGAATTGGGCTACCCGCTGGGGGTCGCACCTGTGAGGGTGGGACCGCAAGAGCGGTCCAGAAACTGCGGCTGGGCAACCGCACCTGCAGATCACACCATAACAGGTGCACCGGTAGCTATTTCAAGTGGTTTTTGGCCTCGTGTGTTGTCCGGGAGGCACTTGGGCCCACCCGAGCCCCTGTCCATATATACCAACAAGTCCAAAATCATATTATGGACTCGCTCGAGCCTTCGAAATGCTCAAAGCAATGCTAGAACTCAAAATCACATCCCAAAACTCATAGAATCATAACTTAAGAACTTCAAGTTCTTCAATTCGTTAACAATGCGTTGAACCGACCTATACTACTCAGAATGACACCAAATTTTGCAAGCAAGTCATAAATGACATAACAGAACTATTCCCGATCTCGGAATGCCGTTCCGACCTCTTTAACACAAAAACACATTCCAAACAAAATTTCAAATTCAAAGAAACTCTAATTTCAATATTGGGCACCGAACGCCCTGGGTCATCCAAAACCCATTCCGAACATACGCTCAACTCTGAAATCATCATACGAAGCTATCGAAACCGTCAAAACTCGATTACGATGTCGTTTACTCAAAATGTTGACCGAAGTCAAACTTTGGCCTTAAAGGCCAACCTTCAGGAACCAAGTGTTCCTATACCACTCTAAACACTTCCTAATCCCGAACCACCTATCCCCGCAAGTCATAAATAAGAATATCCCGCTACGAGAAGTGTCATTTAGGGGAAAGGGGTCCTGATACGCAAAATGAATCGGATCGTTACATTCTCCACCTCTTAAACAAACATTCATCCTCGAACAGGTCTAGAATCATACCTGAAGTGATGAATAAATGTGGATATCTGTTCTGCATGTCCTCCTCGGACTCCGAGGTCGCCTCCTCGGCCAGTTGGCCCCTCTACTGGACCTTTACGGTAGAAACTCTCTTGGACCTCAACTGGCGATCCTTTCTATCCATAATAGCAACTGGCTCCTCCTCATAGCCCAACCTCTCATCCAACTGAATAGGGCCAGAATCAACCACGTGAGAGAAGTCGGCGTGGTACCTCTAGAGCATGGATACATGAAAAACTAGATGGACTCCTGAAGAACTAGGAGGTAAAGCTAGCTCATAAGCAACCTCCCCAACTCGCCTCAACACCTCGAAGGGACCTATAAACCATAGGCTCATCTTGACCTTCTTCCCGAACCTCATAATACCCTTCATCAGCGACACTTTCAACAAAACCTTATCTCCCTCCATAAATGATACATCACGCGCCTTCCGATCCGCGCAACTCTTCTGTCTGGACTATGCTGTGCGGAGCCTCTCCTGAATCAACTTCACTTTCTGCAAAGCATCACTCACCAGGTCGAAGCCATATTACTTAGCCTCGCCAGGCTCAAAATACCCGATGCGAGAACGACATCGGTGACCATACAAAGCCTCAAATGGAGCCATTTCGATGCTGGACTGGTAACTATTATTGTAAGCAAATTCAGCCAAAGGCAAGAACTGGTCCCACTGACCTCTGAAGTATCACACATGCCCTAAGCATGTCCTCCAATATCTGAGCTGTACGCTCTGACTGACCATCAGTCTGAGGGTGAAATGATGTGTTGAGATCTATCTGGGTACCCATCTCACTATGCAATGCTCTCCAAAATTGCGAGGTGAACTGAGGACCTCGATCTGATACAATGGACACCGGCACACCATGCAATTGGACTATCTCCCGAATGTAGATAAGTGCCAACCTCTCAGAAGTATATGTAGTAACCACTGGAATTAAATGCGCCGATTTCGTCAACATGTCCATAATGACCCAAACCGAGTCAACCTTCCCCAAATTCCGAGGTAACCCAACCACGAAGTCCATAGTGATGCGCTCCTACTTCCACTCGGGAATGGCCATTTGCTGAAGTAGGACTTCTGGCCTCTGGTTCTCATACTTAACCTGCTAGAAATTAAGACACCTAGCCACACACTCCACAATGGTCTTCTTCATTCGCCTCCACCAGTAATGCTGCTTCAAATCACAATACATCTTCGTAGCACCAGGATGAATAGAGTACCGTGAACTGTGTGCCTCCTCTAGAATCCTCTCCCTCGAGCCATCAACCTTAGGAACACATAAACGGCCTTGAAGTCTCAGAAAACCATCCTCGCCAATAGTAACCTCCTTGGTACCACCCTGAACCACTGTCTCCCGAAGCTCTGCCAAGCAAGGATCATCAAACTGCCGAGCCTTAATCTCACCAAATAACGAAGATGGAGCAACCACATGTGCTAGAACTGGACAAGGATATGAAAGATCTAATCTCACTAGGCGATTAGCCAAGGACTGAATGTCCAAGGATACAGGTCTCTCCTCTGATGAAATATAAGCCAAGCTACCCATACTCTCCGCCTTCCTGCCTAAAGCATCTGCCACCACATTCGCCTTGCCCGGATGATAAAGAATGGTGATGTCATAATCCTTCAGCAATTCAAGCAACCTGCGGTGCCTCAAATAAAGATCCCTCTGCCTGAACAAGTGCTGCAAGCTACGGTGATCCGTATAAACCTCACAAGATACCCCATACAAATAGTGCCTCCAAATCTTCAGAGCATGAACAATCGCCTCCAACTCCAAATCGTGCACATGATAATTCTTCTCATGAACCTTCAGCTAGCGTGAAGCATAAGCAATAACTCTCCCTTCCTGCATCAACACACACCCCAAGCCAATGCGTGAAGCGATGCAATATACTGTATACATCCTAGAACTAGAAGTCAATAATAGGACTGGTGCTAAGGTCTATGCTGCCTTGAGCTTCTGAAAGCTCGCCGCACACTCGTCGGACCATTGGAACGGGGCATTCTTCTGAGTCAATCTAGTCAGTGGGGCTGCAACGGGTGAAAAGCCCTCCACAAATCGCCGGCAATAGCCTGCTAGACCCAAGAAACTCCTAATCTCTGTAGCTGAAGTAGGACGTGGCCAACTTTGAACTGCCTCAATCATCTTAGGATCAACCATGATACCCTCTCCGGATACTACATGTCCCAAGAACACCAATGAATCCAACTAAAACTCATACCTGGAGAACTTAGCATATAGCTTATGTTCTCGCAAAGTCTGGAGCACCACTCTCAAATGCCACTCGTGCTCTCCCAGGCTACGTAAGTAAATCAGAATGTCATCAATGAAGACAATGACAAAAGAATCAATATATGGCATGAACACCCTGTTCATCAAGTCCATAAATGTTGTTGGGGAATTAGTCAAGCCAAAGGACATCACCAGTAACTCATAATGGCCATATCTCGTACGTAAAGCAGTCTTCAGAACATATGAGGCCCGAATCTCAAATCAATCTTAGAAAACACCCGGGCACCATGCAACTGATCAAACAAATCATCGATGCACGGCAAAGGATACTTCTTATTAATAGTGACCTTGTTCAACTGGCGGTAGTCAATACACATCTAAATAGTCCCATCCTTCTTCTTCACATATAAAACTGGGGCACCCTACGGTGATACACTCGGCCTGATAAACCTCTTACCTAACAGCTCATCAAGCTGCTCCTTCAACTTCTTTAACTCTTTCGGAGCCATACAGTACAGAGGAATAGATATAGGCTGGTGCCTGGAGCCAAATCAATGCAGAAATCAATATCACGATCCGGAGGCATGACTGAAAGGTCTGAAGGAAATACATCAGAAAACTGTCGAACCACTAGCACTGAATCAATAATCGGAGACTCAGCGGTGATGTACCGCACATAAGAAAGATAGGTCAGAAAACCCTTCTCGACCATATGTCGAGCCTTCAGGAATGAAACAACCCGACTGGCTGCATTATCTGAGGAACCTCTCCACTCCAGCCTAGGCGACTCGGGCATGTCTAAGGTAACTGTCTTGGAATGGAAATCTAGCACGGCATGATAAGGAGATAACCAATCTATGCCTAAAATAACATCATAATCAACCATGTCGAGTAGTAGGAGGTCTGCTCTGGTCTCGAACCCACAAAATGAAATCACACAGGACCGATAAATTCGGTCTACAACCACAGAATCGCCCACGGGGGTGGACACATAAATAGGAGTACCCAAGGACTCGTGAATAACATCCAGGAAACAAGAAAATAAGGATGACACCTACTGAAATAACACTGATGCATCTCTACCACCTACTGAAATAGTACCTGTGATCACGGCATCTAAGGCTAGTGCATCTGATCAGGCCGGAATGGCATAGAATCTAGCTGGAGCACCGGATGACTGACCTTTGCTGGCTTGAATAGGGGCCGGCAGAGCTTCCCCTGCCTGGCCTCCACCTCTGGGACGACCATTACCAGTCTTCCCTCCACTTCTGGGTGGACGAACCGTCGGTGCTGAAAATGTAGTCTGATAGCTCTATTGAATGGCCTTGCCCCGAAGCCTGGAACAAGTCCTCCTCATATGGCCTGGATCCCACACTCATAACATATGGCTGGTGGCATGGCCTGCTGCCCTGAAGAAGGAACCTGGACAGCTAGGGGACGGTGAGAACTCTCTGGCATGGCACTGAAGTAAGGACTAGAAGACCCATGATGACCGGAATACCCGCCTGAGGAATCCTGAATGGCTGGTGGACGGTAGGAACTCTCTGGCATGGCGCTGAAATAGGGCCTCACTGGAGCACCACGGGGAGGTGGTGGAGGAGCTGAATATGGAGGCTTGCTAGGTTGGCCTCTCCTGAACTGACCTCTACCCCTGGCTGGGGCACCTCTGAAATCTCCTAAAAATCTAGCTCTCTTATCCTATTGACCCTGTTCTCTGCCCCTCAAACAATAACCCTTAATCCGGCGAGCTATCTCGACAACAAGCTGATAGGGAGTCCCCATCTCCATCTCTCGGGCCATGTTGGCCCTAATACCTGAGTGCAACCCAGCTACAAATCTCCGCACTCTCTCAGTATCAGTAGGAAGTATCATAAGGGCATGACGAGACAACTCAGAAAACTTGGCCTTGTAGTTTGTCACTGACATCTCCCCTGCTCCAGCTGCTCAAACTGATATTGCAGCTCTTCCATCTCGAAGGGTGGAATATACCTATCCAGGAACAGCTGAGAGAACTGCTTCCAAGTGATGGAAGTGGAACCTGCCGGTCTACCCAGGATATAGGACTGCCACCATCTGCGGGCCCTACCCTCAAGCTGAAAAATTGTGAAGTCCACTCCACGGGACTTCAGTATCCTCATGTTGTTCAGTCTGTCCCTGCACCTATCAATAAAGTCCTGGGCATCCTCTCCCTTCTCACCCCCGAAGATAAGAGGGTGCAATTGGGTCCATTTATCTAGTAACTTCTGCAGATCGCCGTCCGTAGCTGGTCTGAGCTCAGGTGCTGCTGCTACTGGTTGGGCTCCACCCATGAGCAGTGTACCCGGGGTCTGATAAACTGCTGCTGCATGGCCTGTGGCATGGGCAGTAGGGGTCTGGGCTCCCCCTCATGCCTGAGATATGGCAGGATCAGCTAGAAATAAACCAGCCTACGTCATAGTGTCCATAAATCTCATCATACGGACCATGACCTCTTAGAAGCCTGGCGTTGTCATAAAGTCTACTGGGACAGGATCTGCTGGGGGCACCTCGCCCTGCCTCTCTGTGATAGGATCCTTTGTCAGATCCGCTGGGTGTGCCACTGGAACCGCTCTGGAACGCCCTCTCCCCTTACATCAGGCCGGTGCCCTCACCCGTCCTTTTCCACGACCTCGGACGGCGGGGGTAGCGGCATCTCCCTGGTCTAGAACGTCAGCCGCGCGATTCCTCACCATCTGTGAGAGAGAATGGAAGAATAAGATTTAGTAAACCATTAACTGCACGATACAACATGAATAAAGAGAGTTTTCCTAATACCCTATAGTCTCCCGAAGATAAATACAGACGTCTCTGTATCGAACCTCAAGACTCTATTAGGTTTGCCCTTGACTTGTGAGACCTACGTGAACCTAGATCTCTTATACCATGTTGTCATGACACAAATCCCAATTTAGGTCGCGATGGCGCCCAACTCTGATGCCAGGCAAGCCAACCTTAATTTACTAGTGATCCCCCTTTTAGTTCCTAAAATAATATTCCATAATTGAGAGGTTTTCTTTTAGATTTCAAATTTTGAAGTAAACAAGTGACTTAGACAACCAAAAGTGAGTAATAAAGTAATCAACACTAATAATTACAACCCAACAAAATAGAATATCCACTACATGTGCATGCCAGGAACTGGCGTCACAGGTCTACGTGCATCTAATAGAACGAGTACCCAAAAGAAAGTACAAGTCTTTCCTACTGTCTGAAGAAAAGTAATACAGACATAGCAAAAGAAAAGAGGACTTCCAAGGTGCTGCCAGAGAGATACGTCAAGGAAAGCAGCTCACCGAGAAGTCCATGCTAAATACACGTCAGGGACGAGCTCCGGATGAATACCCAGATGCACCTACCTCAAAGCCTGTACAATTAAGTACAAAAGCGAAGTATGAGTATATAAACAGATATATTCCCAACGATTATCCCTCCTAATCTCGAAGAAGTAGTGACGAGAGGTAGACGTGATACTTACTAGGGTCAACATTTCTAAATAACATGATTTAATAGGAAATAGGCAGGCATAACAGTCGTAGAAATCACAAAGATATAAATCATCAAGTATAGTTGTAATTACCTTTGCATGTCAAATTTCACCTAGCATATAATGTACTAAATTCCGTTTTTAACATGAAACAGTTTACACAGTTACAACAAATTCCCAGTAAATCATATAGCACATACTAGGCCGGAAGCGTACAGCCGAAACATCGTGAAAATAAATGTGCATTGCCGAGGGTCGAACGGCTTGAACCATATATGCATCTATTACCCCGCTAGTGAATCGTACATGCGACGCGATTGACATAATAGTAGGGCTATTCCGCTAAGGAATCATACATATGACGTGGGTGCCGCATATATACATAAAATTATCAATTTTTAAGGAATTAACAGAGATTATTCTTTAAAGAAAGAACTTAAGCAATATATTATTGAACACAACATCCTAATATTCTCATGCCAATTCAAGGATAATAAGCAACTCAAAATATGTTTAGGAATACATGTAAGGCACATATAAGCATGCTCGTGAGTCCTAGCACTACCCATCATAAAATAGTAGTAGCTACGCACGGACTCTCGTCACTTCGTGCATGTGTAGCCCCCGCAATAAGGACATGTAATTATTTATATATGGGGACAATTCCCTCTTACAAGGTTAAAAAGGAGACTCACCTTGTGTCGAATCTACTCCCCGGACCAAGAACGCGCCCGAATCTCTGAACTCTACACCCGAGGACTCGAAACTAGCCAAATGTTATACAAATACATCAATTTATGCTCAAAGTATGGAAATCGTCCTACCACTAAGTCAAATTCTTCATTCTTGAAGAAATCCTAAAATCTAACCCCGGTCCCGCATCCTCGGATTCCAAAAATTCCGGAAGGAAACACTTACCTGTAACCTAAGGATCATTAATCTATAGTTTTTGTATGATTCCATGGAAAATTTCGTGGTAATTTTCCAATTTTACATAAAACCTAAGTTTTCACTCTAACCCATGATTTTCCACTAATTAGGAGGTTAATCTACCTAGGATTTCATGTATTAAACTAATATTGGAGTAGAAATAATTTACCTTTTAGTAGCTAGGTGGATTGGCCCTTTCCCATGCTCCTTAAGTCCACAATGGTGGAAGAGAAGTGGATAAAATGAGCTTTTCCCGTGTTTAAAAGAACACACTGCCTGACAGTGGTTCCGCACCTGCGGCTCGAGGACCGCACCTGCGAAAATGGACGAGGAAGCCTGGGCCCGCACCTGTGGAGAGGAGACCGCACCCGCGGATCTGCTCCTGCGGAACTTTATTCGCACCTGAGAGAATTGGGCTGCCCTCTGGGGGTCGCACCTGCGACTGGGCAACCGCACATGCGGATCACACCAGAACAGGTGCACCAGCAGCTATTTCAGCTGGTTTTTGGCATCGTGTGGTGTCCGGGAGGCACCTGGGTTCGCCCGAGCCCCCGTCCAAATATACCAACAAGTCTTAAATCATAATACGGACTCGCTCAAGCCTTTGGAACGCTCAAAACAGTGCTAAAACTCAAAATCACATCCCAAAACCCCTAGAATCCTAACTTAAGAACTTCAAGTTCTTGAATTTGCTAACAATGTACCGAACCAACCTATACTACACGGAATGACACCACATTTTGCAAGCAAGTCATAAATGACATAATGAAACTATTCCCAGTATCAGAATTCCAACCGGACCTCGATAAAACAAAAACACGTTCCAAACAAAATTTTAAACTTAAGGAAACTCTAATTTCGATAATGGGCGCCGAAACGCCCCCGGGTCATCCAAAACCCATTCCGAACATACGCCCAGGTCCAAAATCATCATACGAAGCTACCAGATCCGTGGAAACTCAATTTTGAGGTCGTTTACGCAAAATGTTGACCAAAGTCAAACTTTGGCCTTAAAGGCCAACCTTAAGGAACCAAGTGTTCCTATACAACTCTAAACGCTTCCGAATCTCGAACCACCCGTTCCCGTAAGTCATAAATCATAATAAGCCGCTACGGCAAGTATCATTTAGGGGAGCGGAGTCGTGGTATGCAAAATGACCGGTCGGGTCGTTACAACACAGCCACATGGTCCTCATAGCCACTCGTCCTCATAGTCACTCAAGCCTCCCAATCACTCGGCACTTGCACTCAGTAGGTACCATATGCATACTCTCCAGTCTATCGGTCTCATAATGTCATGAAGATCAGCCCAAAAATTATGATGTGATGTATCAATAAATGGTGATAAAGACTGAGATTTGATATGCAATGAATGTGTATGACTGAGTATGTAATTGCAATATAAGCAAATAACTCAATAGCATAAATGACCTCGGTGGGCCCCAGTAGAATAAGCATGTAGCCTAGACATGATTTCTAACATAGATCACAACTCAATATCTCTAGTACGTAGAGATTTCATGGTTAAAGATAAAATGAGGTAACTACACAGTACTATAGAAATAACAGAGTCACAATTCACACGGTGCACGACCACATGCCCATCACCAAGCATGTGTGTCACCTTAACACTAAACACTCAACACGTAATTTGGGGTTACAGACAACCATCATCATGTTTAGAAGTGTTACTTACAAAATAAGCCAAATCCAATACCAAGCAAGCCAAACGACGCTCCAAACTGCCATCTCGCGTGTACAGACCTCCACACGGCTCGGAACTAGCCAAAAGAAACTCAAATACATCAAATAAAGCCCAAGGAAACAATTACAAATGATAAAGGTCGAATCCTTAATCAAAGGACCAAAATCGACCATAAGGTCAAACTCGGGCCCGCACCTCGGAACCCAAAAAACTCACAAAATCCAGTAGCCCATTCAATTATGAGTCCAGCCATACCAATTTCACTCAAATTCGATTTTGAATCGATGTTCAAAACTCAAAAACACACTCTACGAAACTCTAGGCTAAAACCCCCAATTTCTCTTTTGAATTCATCAACCAAAATCCTAAAATGAGGATAGATTCATGATATAAAACCAAAAAAGAGTAGTGAACACTTAGCCCCAATCCACGTCGTGAAAATTTCTTCAAAACTCGCCTCAATCCGAGCTCTTAATCTCAAAATTTGATAAAAGAACCAAAAACCATGATATATAGCTTCTGCCCAAGCATCGTCGCATCTGCGACACACTTAGCCGCTTATGCAGCATCCCTTTTGTGAAAAATGTTCCGCTTCTACAGAGCGGCACTGGAGAAACGACCCTTGAACCTGTGGAAAAACATCCGCTACTGCGACATCGCAGGTGCGACAGAAGGACTCGCATCTGTCCCAACTCCCGCTCCTGCGCTCAAAATCTTGCATCTGCGCGCACACAAGTGTGCTACAAAAATTTAATTATGTGCTTGTCCTTTGTCAAGACCCAAATCTCCCTTCGCAAGATGTCGTGATGGAACCGAGTATATACGAATAGGTAATCCTAACAAATTACAGAGTAATAGAAATGAAAACAAAAGTTAACAACCAGACTATAACTGATAACTATAAATTAATAAAATGCCGCTCAGAAGAAACCCATCACTAGAGTATACACAGAGTTCCTAAAACCCGGTAATCATAAGGCACAAGCTATAGAAGAAAACTAGTATCTCTATACACCAGAGTCTAAGAATGTACTAAAAGGTAAATTACATTGGAGGGAATAAAGGGGGACTCTGAGATCTGCATATGCAGGCAGATATACCTTGAAGTCGCCAAAATCTTGTTGCTCACTGATAACGAGGCTGATAAGAAGTACATGAATATGCACAAAAAATATGTATAGAAGAGTTGCGTGAGTACACCACAACGGTACCCAGTAAGTGCCAAACCTAACCTCGGTCGAGTAGTGACGAGGTCAAGTCCGGACCCTACTAGGACATAATAATAACATAGAAGATATAATAACACGAACAAAGACTGAGAATTTAACAGATAGAAACCTCAAAGAAATAACAACACATCATAATAAGATAAAAAATAGGGGTGCTCCTAAGATATCGTCTCGTAGTCCCAAAAATAAATACTCAACAGGGGATCTCCCGAGACACTGTCTCGTAGTCCCAAAAGTCAATATGCAAGGAGATCTCTTGAGGTACCACCTCATAGTCTCAAAATTAAATGTGTAGGGGGATCTCCAGAGGTACCGCCTCGTAGTCCCAAAAGAAAACACATAGCTCAAATCACTGGAAAAAGAAATTAGCAGCAAGAATTCTACAAATAAGGTTGATACAAATCAAGTAAAGGCAAGAAATCAACTAAACATGTTGCATAGATTTCAAATAAGCATTTAAGACACATAGACATGTGAAATTAGACTAAAAAGGATAACTACACATTCTGGTATAACTCAATTACGGTGTAACAGGTTACTACTCAGTGAAAAATTGGACTTTACAACAATTAGCCCGTGTGCGCACTCGTCACCTCGCGTACACCACGCTCTTATATCACAGAAGTATCAAAAATGTACCAAATCCTAAGGGGATTTCCCCCACACAAGGTTAGACAAGCCACTTACCTCGAACCAAGCTTAATCAATCAATAAGAATGCCCTTTCCTTGATTATCCGACTCTGAATTTCAGAAATGCAATAGCTTCCTTAGAAAATCTTCTAAAATATCATCCAAACTGGAGCTCGCTATCTCAAGTTTTGATAAAAATGGACTAACCCTTGTTTTTTAAATGCTTATAACTGCCCAGTGATCCCTTCTTCGCGAATACGAAATAACCCTTGCATTCGCGAAGCACAAAATTCGTTATCGCCAATGCGATGGCCTAATCACGAACGTCAAGCTTACTCAGCTCGCCCCTACATGAATGTGTGACCATCATCGTGAACGCGTAGGAAAATTGCCTGGAGACTCAACTGACCAGCTTTCTCTATGCTAATGCGAGACCCTAATATCGAACGCATAGACTTATTACCTCAGAGCTCCGTGAACGTGGGAAATTCATTGCAAACATGAAGCACAACTCCTCTCCTTCCACCAATTTCTCTTCACGAACGCGGAACTCCTCTCGCGAATGCGAAGGAGGAAACCAATAACTGGAAACACCAGAAATTCTACAACTTTAAGAAGTCCAAATTGATCTGTTAACAACCCGGAATCCACCCGAGACCCCTAGGACTCCATCCAAACATACCAAAAAGTTCTATAACACTATACAAACTTAGTCGAGCCCTCAAATCACATCAAACAATCATAAAAAGACGAATCACCCTCCAATTCAAACTTAATGAACTTTGAAACTTTGAAACTTCCACTTCTACAGCTGATGCCAAAACGTATCAAATCACGTATGGTTGACCCCAAATTTTGCACACAAGTCATAATTAACATTACGGACCTATTCAACCTTCCGAAATCAGAATCCGACCCCGACATCAAAAATACCACTTCTGGTCAAGCTTACCAAAAATTCAACTTTCGCCATTTCAAGCCTTATTCAACTAAAGGCCTCCAATTCACAATCCGGACACGCTCCTAAGTCCAAAATTACCCAACAAAGCTAACGGAAGTGACAAAACTCCGTCCCCGACAAGGCACTTAAGTAGAAAAAGATACGGGGGAAGCACTAAATATGGGATCGAGGCTAATACTCTCAAAATGACTTCTCGGGTCGTTACATCCTCCCCTTCATCCTCAAACGAGTATATACCTAAAGTGGAGAAAAGATGAGGATAATGGATGTGTATATCATGCTTGGTCTCCCAAGTTGCCTCCTCGACTGGCTGACCCCTCCACTAAACTTTCACCGAAGCAATGTTTTTTGACCTCAACTTTCGAACTTTCCTGTCCAAAATACCCACCGGCTCCTCAACATAAGATAAATCTTTGTTCAACTAGACTGAGATGAAATCCAACACACGAGACGGATCACCGTGATACATCCGTAGCATAGAAAAAGTAAATACCGAATGGGCTCCTGCTAGGCTAGGAGGCAAGGCAAGCTGATAAGCAACCTCCCCAACACGTTGTAACACCTTAAATAGGCCAATAATCCTTGAGCTCAACTTACCCTTCTTTTCGAACCTCATAACATCCTTCATGGGTGACACACGGAGCAGGACCCGCTCTCCAACCATGAATGCAATATCGTGAACCTTCCGATGCGCATAACTTTTGTGTCAGGACTGGGCCGTGCGTGGTCGATACTGAATCACCTTAACCTTCTCCAGAGCATCCTGAACAAAGTCTGTACCCAATAACATAGCCTCTTCTAGCTCAAATCAAACCAGTGGAGATCGACATCGCCTACATACAGAGCCTCATATAGTGCCATCTGAAAGCTCGAATGATAATTATTGTTGTAGGCAAACTCCACAGGTGGAAAGAACTGATCCAAAGAACCTCAAGATTCCATCACACACACACGGATCATATCCTCTAATATCTCAACAATGCGCTCGAACTGTCCGTCCGTCTGAGGATGAAATATTGTGCTCAACTCAACCCGAGTGCCTAGATCATGTTGTATGGCCCTCCAAAACTGTGATATGTAAACTACATACATCGGTCAAAGATGATTTATATCGACATGCCATGAAGCCTGACGATCTCGTTGATATAAACTCGTTCCAGCTGCTCGGAAGAATAAGTGGTTATCACAAGAAGGAAATGAGCTAACTTGGTCAGCATGTCCACAATCACGCAAACTACATCAAACTCCGTTAAGTCCGTGGAAGCCCAACAACAAAATCCATAGTGATCCGCTCCCAGTTCCTCTCCAGAATCTCTAATTTCTGAAGCAATCCACCGGGTTGCTAATGCTCATACTTCACCTGCTGCAAATTTAGACATCGAGCTACATATTCCACTATGTCCTTATTCATTATTCTCCACTAATAATGCTTCCTCAAATCCTGATACATCTTCATGGCACCCGGATGAATGGAGTACTGTGAACTGTGAGCCTTCTGGAGAATCAACTCACGCAAACCATCTACATTGGGCACACATAGCCTACCATGTATCCTCAATGCACCATCATCTCCAATAGTGACCTCCATAGGATCACTATGTTAAACCGTGTCCCTAAGGACAAACAGATGGGTATCATCATTAACATTTGCTTATACGATCATAAAGAGAATACCAAGAGACCACACAAGCCAACACTCGAATCGGCTCAGAAATATCTAATCTCACAAACTGGTTGCTAAGGCATGAGCATCCAATGAAAATGGCCTCTCCGCTGCTGGTAGATACTCTAAGCTTCCCAAACTCTCCGCCCATCGAGTCGAGTCATAGGCCAACACATTGGCCTTCCCGGGATGGTACAAAATGGTGATACCATAATCCTTAAACAGGTCCAACCACCTGTGTTGTCGCAAGTTGAGATCTTTCCTTTTGAACAGATGCTGCAAACTCTAGTGATCGGTGTAGATCTCACAAGGGACGCCGTACAAATAGTGCTGCCAAATCTTCAAGTCATGAACAATAACGTCTAATTCAATACCGTGGACCGATAGTTCTTTTCATGCACATTTAGTTGTCTGGACGCGTAAGAAATCACAATACTGTGCTGCATCAACACCGCACCGAGATAATTCTGCGACACATCACAATATACAATATAAGACCCTGAACACCTAGTCAATACCAATACTAGGGTAGTAGTCAAAGTTGTCTTGAGCTTATGAAAGCTCTCCCCACATCCCTCTATCGACCTGACGGAGCACCCTTCTAGGTAAGCCTAGTCATAGGTGCTGCAATAGATGAGAAACCCTCTATAAATCGATGGTAATACCCTGCCAAACCAAGAAAACTCCGAATATCTGTAGCTAAGGATGCTCTAGGCCAGCTCTGCATTGCTTCCACCTTCTTCGGATCCACGTTGATCCCCTCACTCGACACTACATGACCCAAAAATGCCAGTGAATATAGCCAGAACTCACACTTTGGGAATTTTGCATATAACTTATTTCTCTCAAGTTCTAATGCACAGTCCTAAGGTGCTGCTCATGATCCTCCTGACTCTGGGAGTACACCAGAATGTCATCAATAAACACAACGACGAAAGAGTCAACATAGGGCCGAAGTACACTGTGCATCAAATTTATAAATGTTGATGGGGCGTCGGTCAGCCCAAATGACATCACAAGGAACTCATAGTGACCATACCAAGCCCTAAAAGCAGTCTTCGGGATATCTGGCTCCCGAATCTTAAATTTATGATAGCCTGAACGCAAGTCAATCTTGGTAAACACCATGACACCCTGTAACTGATCCAACATGTCATCAATACGATGAAATGGATACATGTTCTTTACTGTAACTTTGTTCAACTGGAGATAATAGATGCACATACACATAAAACCATCCTTATTTTTCAGAAACAAGACCGGAGCACCCCAAGGTGACACACTTGGTCAAATGAAGCCCTTATCAAGCAGCTCATGTAACTGCTCCTTCAATTCATTAAACTCAAGAGGAGCCACACAATTGAGGAATATATATGGGTTGTGTGCTCGACAATAATTCAATACCGAAATCAATATCCCTGTCGGGCGGCATGCCCGGAAGATCAGCTAGAAATACATTTCGATGATCCCTCACTATTGTGACTGACTCAACTGTAGGGGTATCAGTACTGACATCTCTCACATAATCTAGGTACGTGTCACACCCTTCTCAACTATTCTCTAAGCCTTTAGAAATGAAATACCTCTGCTAGGAGTATAATCTAAGGTACCTCTCCACTCTAATCGTGGTAATCTAGGCATAGCCAATGTCACGGTCTTGGCGTGACAATCAAGAATAGCATAATGGGGCGACCAAAATAATATCAAAATCTACCATACCGAGAAATAGTAAGTCGGCTCTTGTTTCAAAACCACTATAACCACCAAACACGACCGATACACACGATAAAAAACAAAAGAATCTCTCACAGGTGTATACCCATAAACAAGAGAACTTAAAGAACCACGAGATACTCCCAAATACGAAGCAAAATAAGAGGAAACATAGAAATAAATGGAGCATGGATCAAATAAAACCGACATATCTCTATGATAGACCGAAACAATACATTTAATGATAGAGTCGGAATCAATTTCCTCTGTATGAGAAGGAATAGCATAATATCTGGCCTATCCTCCACCTCTAGGGCGACCTCTACCCACCTGACCCCTACCTCAGGCTGGCTGAACAGATGGAGTGGTAG
The DNA here is from genome assembly GCA_005239505.1 of Nicotiana paniculata. NCBI lineage: Eukaryota > Viridiplantae > Streptophyta > Magnoliopsida > Solanales > Solanaceae > Nicotiana > Nicotiana paniculata. The sequence continues at coordinate 6,511 of ML316204.1, read as the reverse complement.
CTGGTGTTGTAATCATACCCTGAGGACCCGATGGAGCACTGAGAAGCTTATGGAGGTGCACCCTTCCTATGCCTGGGGCAATCCCTCACCATATGGCAAGTACCGCCACACTCAAAAAAAGCTCTTGGAGGGCGTGGCTGCTATGGCTGGCTTGGGCTAGGTGTGCATGACTGACTATAAAAAGCACCCCATGCAGGAGGTGCACTAGATACTGGCAATGCATAATAAGGCTCTTGGGGCCAGAATACCACGGGCGGCTGGAAGTGTTGAATGAACGGGGGAACTCACATAGCCCCTGCCATGACGAACTACAGTCGGGGCAGGAGTACCACTACTAGTGCTAGACTCTCGAGCCCTTTTAGCCTCCCTATTCTCTCTCTCTCTCTCTCCCGAGCAAGCATACCCCTAACTCTCCTAGCAATACTCATAAATGGCCGGTACAAAATATCAATCTCTAATATCGGGCCATGCTAAGCTTGATGCTGGGGTAGAGCCCCTCGATAAACCAACGTACCCTCTCTCGAAGTGTAGCAACCAAGGATGGTGCATGCCTAGCCAAATCACGAATGTTAACCGCATACTTTGACACAGTCATAGCACCCTGGGAAAATACTCAAGTTATGCGCGCCATGCATCTCTGAGACTCTAGGGAACATACTCCCAATATCTGCGAAATGAGTTCATGTAAGTGAAGCTGCCTCACCCAGACTGCCCAACTCTTAAGAACGCCACCAGTGATAGGCTGCTCTTCTAAGATAGAACGCATTGAAAGAAACCCTACTCGACTCCGCTATACCCATAGCGAGGAGGATATGGTTACATTCCTCAAGAAAAACCTGGGCATCCTCTAACGCCAATCCAATGAAGGTACGAGGGTGGTACTTCTTGTACCTCTCAAGCCTGAGCTGCTCCGCCTCTTAAACTGCTACCCTAACCTCGGGATAAACCGGAGCTACTGGCTACATCGAAATAATCTCTAGAACTTGGTCGACCGGAACCATCAGCTCTAGGGTATTGGTGGCGGGAATCTGTGCTCCTCCCTGAGCTAAAGTGCTGAACATGCTTAGAAACATGGCTAGAGTCTCCTGGAGGGCTGGTGCATCAACATGTACCTAATGTGCCTTCCCTCCAGCTGGAGCTACTAGGGGCTCTTCTATAGCAGCTCGTGCGAATGCTCTAGCCGCACCATGTTGACGTTCTCGGCCTCTACCCTAGCCCTGGCCCCGACCCCGACCCTTGCCTCTCGCGGCTTTAGCAAGGGGCGTGGGTATCTAGTAATTCGATCTGCATGTACGCGTCTTCACCATATGTGAGAGAATAGAAGAAATAAGTTTAGAATTTTGAAGTCAACAATTTTGCATGACAAGCAATCAAAGAAGTGCAATTTCCCTATCAGTTCCATAGCCTACCGAAGATAAGTACAAAGGTCATTGTACCGAGCCGCAACACTCTAATAAACCTGCTTGTGACTCACGACACGTATGAACCTAGAGCTCTGATACCAACTTGTCACGACCCAAATCTCCGTCCGTAAGATGTCATAATGGCACCTAGTCTCTACGACTAGATAAGCCTAACAAATTTTGGAATAACAGAAATGAAAAAAAAAAGTAACAACTAGACTGTAACAGATAACTATATACTAATAAAACGCGCTCGACATGTACAAGTAACCCAACACTAGAGTATATAGAGAGTTCCCAAAAGTTGGTAATAATAAGTCACAGGCTATAAAAGAAAACTAGCATCTTTATACACCAGAGTCTAAGAAAGTAAAGAAAGGTAAACGACATAGGAGGGAATAGAGGGGAACTCCGTGTTCTGCGGATGCGGGCAGATATGCCTTGAAGTCTCCAAGATCTCGATGCTCACTGAGAACGAGGTTGATGAGAATTACCTGGACCTACACAAAAAAACATGTGCTGAAGAGTTGCGTGAGTACACCACAACGGTATCCCGTAAGTGCCAAGCCTAACCTTGGTCGAGTAGTAACGAGGTCAAGTCCGGACCCTACTGGGACATAATAATAACATAGAAGATATAATAACACGAATAAAGACTGAGAATTTAATAGATACAATTCACAGATAAATAACAACACACCATAATAAGATAAACAACAGGGGCGCTCTCGAGATACCGTCTCATAGTCCCAAAAGTAAATATGCAAGGAGATGTCCCGAGGTACTGCCTTGTAGTCTCAAAAGTAAATTTGCAGGGGGATCTTCCGAGGTACCGCCTAGTAGTCCCAAAATTAAATATGTAGGGGGATCTCCCGAGGTACCGCCTCGTAGTCCCAAAAGTAAACTCACAACTCAAATCTGTGGAAAAAGCAATTAACAACGAGAATTCAATAGCTAAGGTTGATACAAATCAAGTAAAAGCAGGAGTTCAACTAAACATGCTGCACATATTTCAAATAAGCATTTAAGACATGTAGAAATGCGAAATTAGACTAAACAGGATAACTACACATGTTGGTGTTGATACCCAATTTTTTCCTCACATTTTAAACATATATATACACTTTCAAAATAGTGCATATACATCATCATTTGATTTGTAAGCACACATGAGTATTTTTCATAATTTTCCATTATTTCTAAAGGCTTTAAACCAATTTATTTCTTCATTTTATTATATAAATATCCAATAATTATCCTCAAAATTATTTTTTGTGATGATTTAATTATCTAAACCTATTATTTATACCAACATGAGGTTTTAAATATTCTTCAGTGCATTTTTGTAATTACATTTGCATTTTAAGGCTAACTGCATATTTTTGCAATAATAGCCCATATGTATGTATAGTTACATTATTTATGCAAAAAATAAATTTTTCTATTTTTATAATGTTAAGATATTATTTTTAATTATTTTAGTGCACAAGTAATATTTTTTTATTTATTAATTACTTTTATAAATTCTGTTTTCAATAAATATTGGGTTTTTAAAAACTAGCCCCAATTTATAAACATTTTTGGGCCAATACACTAACCCAATAAATCTCGAGCCTAAACCAAATAACCCCAGCCCAATCAATTAAACTAACACGACCAAATACCTCAACTAACTGTGGTCGTTGATCTCTGGGATCAACGACCCACATTACTCCTTCCCTTTTAATTACCCTAACACCCCCTAACCCTAAATCATTCTCACACCCCGCCTCCCCTAAATCCTCTCTACTCTTTCCCTTCTAAAGAACCCTAACCTGCCGTCTCTCGAAACCCCTCTCCTAATCCCTCTTCTAATGGGATTTCCTTCTCGCTCACTTACCATATCTGTATATTTCTGCTATTGGTTGATTCTCCATGGTATTACCTAATACTTGCCTAAACATGGCAAGTATTACCACTCTTATTCTGTCCGATCTCTTGAATCTGAACGATATTTGTCACGACCCAAAATCCATAAGGTCGTGATGGCGCCGCACACCACTGTCAGGCAAGCAAATCATTAAATGGTTAAGTTAAATTTCCTGTTTTAGCAATTTTTTTTTTTTGAAATCATTACCTTTGACTTTATTACATAGTAACTGAATAAAATTCGCTAAGTAAATACGACAGTTTAGTATTCCATTTTTATAAAATAGATCCCAAACACATCCCAGAACCCGGTGACACAAGTACATGAGCCATTTCTAAGAACTTTACAACTTCTACCAAGCTTGTCCGAAATACAAATTGGACAAGGAATAAAAATGAGAATACAATACGTAGAGGAAGACTCTTCCGACTGCGAGTCGTCTCCGAGTGATGCAGCTCGTCTAAGTCTTCAAGTCAGCCATATTGCTAAGAAGGTACATGTGCAACAAAATGCACAACAAGTGTAGCATGAGTACGAAAACAACGTGTACTCAGTAAGTATCCCGCCTAAGCGCAGAGAGGTAGTGACAAGATGTCGACTTGACACTCACTAAGGTCCAACAAAATAATTTAACAAGATATGATATCAGTAATAGGCATACGAGGATGGTAAAAACAGTAAACATTATAGATAACTATAATTCAAATAAATATTGAAAGTAAATAAACAATTACTACTTCATTTTTTCCCCCAAATATCTTAAATAAACAATTACTTCCTCATTTTCCCCCAAATATCTTAAATAAACAATTACTTCTTCATTTTCCCCCAAATATCTTGTCACTTCAAAATCCATGAAATCATTAACAATTTAGCATGCGCATACGGGATAAGGACAACCGGCCTGAGCCATCATAATAATCATATATGTGCACTGCCGAGGGTCGAACTGCCCGAACCATAATATATCTTTCAATCTCGCCGTGGCGTACGGCCCGCTCCCATGAGAGTGGGGGAAATAACACTCCGCTCGTGGAATGTAAATTGTAAAGCGGTCACACACAGTCATGCACAATCAACAGTCCACCCCGACTACATCGGGAAAATAAATACTCAAGTAAATGACAAATTTCTCTTTTAAAAGTCACAAAAATAGTATTTAAATCTTTTCTCGAAATTCATTTGCCAAGTTTAATAATATTCAATAATATAACCTTATGGGGAATACAATTATCCACGGAGGAGTCAGTTCTCTTTCTAAATGATTAAGAAAGGTACACTCTAGCCTTCTTAGGAAATAAATTACCAATTCAATAGCATCATCAGTAATATTATGGGCAGGATCACAGTACAACAAGTAAGTCATGCTAGTGGGTCCTAGACTACCCGGACATAAGCATAGTAGTAGCTACGCACGTACCCTCGTCACCTCGTGCGTACGTAGGCCCCACAAATAGTAGCACATATATTTAATTAGTTCACCTATGGGGACAATTCCCCCTCACAAAGTTATAAAGGAGACTTACCTCGCTCCGAAATTCCATAACCGGCTTCCAAGCCCTTCCGACGACTCGAATGGACGCACAACGCCCCAAAACTATCCAAATAACGACAAACCAATGAAAATATACTCTAATATTTTCAAAAATTCAAATTATATAATTTCCCAACTCTGCTCAGAGAATTGAGATGAGTTGGAATAACTTACCTTATGATCCTTGACGAAAACCCCTCCTTGAAGCTCCCCACAGGCTCCCATGCCAAGTGAAAATATGAGAAAATGAGCCAAGTGCTCGGTTATAAAACATACACTGCCCAGGCCGATATCCGCACCTGCGATCCAGATCTCGCACCTGCGCTTCCGCAAGTGCGTCCAAACTCCCGCACTTGCGGCCTCCTCAGCTCCAGCCAAGCCACCAAAATCTCGCACCTGTGTCGCCAAAGTCGCACCTGCGGCCAAAGCCTCGTAGGTGTGGTCACAACAGATGACATCAATTTCAGCACTTTTTCAAATTCCAAACTTGATCCGTTAACCACCCGGAGTCCGCCCAAGGACCCCGGGGCCCCGTCCAATTACACCAACCTGTTTCAAAACATAGTGCGGACTTGTTCGAGGACTCAAATCACATCAAACAACATGAAAACCACAGATCACACTAAAATTCAAACTTTATGAACTTTAAATTTCAAACTTCCACCTCTGATGCCGAAACCTATCAAATCACGTCTGATTCAACCCAAATTTTGCGCACAAGTCATATTCGACATTACGAACCAGCTCCAACTTCCGTAATCGCATTCCGACCCCGATATCAAAATTTCCACTTCTGGTCGGATTTCTCAAAAACCTTTAAATTTCTATCTTTAGCCAAATGACTTCAAAATAACCTACGGACATCAGAATTCACTTCCGATTGCGCTCCCAACTCCAGAATCACCATACAGAGCTATTCCCAGGCTCGAAATCCCAAATGAACATAGATAACACTGAGATTCTCTTCAAGCCAAACTTAGGAAATTTCATCAAAATGCTGACTTCCACAATATACGTCGAAACGCTCCCGGGTTATCCAAAGCCCGATCCGGACACACGCCCAAGTTCGAAATCATCATACGAACCTACAGGAACCTTCAAATGCTGATTCAGAGGTCGTTTACTCAAAATTCCAAGCTTAGTAAATTTCTCCAACTTAAGGCTTCTAAAATGAGAATTTTCTTTCCAATTTAACTCTAAACTTCCCGAAATTCAATTCCGACCACACCTACAAGTCATAATACCGGAAACGGAGCTGCTCATGACCTCAAACAGCTGAACGACGCGCTAGAGCTCAAAAAAACCGGTCGGGTCGTTACATTCTCCCCCATTTAAACAGACTGTTTAACACCTCGCGTACTTGCCCGTGCTACCACAACCCAGTTGAGCACATTAGCTTGATCAAACTTGAAGATATCCTATTTTATGCATACAATAAGCTCAGAACCCAGTTCCAACACCTGAAATTCTCGGCCAAGCCTAGTTCCAATATATAAACACCGTATCAACTACCACACAATATACCAGAACATGACTACATACCTTTGCTGAATCATCACCATGCACCACATAACTCATCATCTGACCACAATGACACTCCCTTAACCTTAATAGCCAAAATTTCACGAATCTGATGCTCCCAATGCACCTTATGATATATATATA
>ML316203.1:0-17336 GCA_005239505.1 Nicotiana paniculata | reverse complement strand
TACATAAAAGTTGAGTGAGTTGACATTGTTTTACGATATATATATATATATATATATATATATATGTGTGTGTGTGTGTGTGTGTGTGTGTGTATTCCTGCTGGTTCCATTTTTGTGATAATATTGATGAGTTTATGAGAAGTACAATTTTCTGTTTCTAATTGTTGAGATAAAAGTGTTGTTAAAGGTTTGGCCTAAATTGTGAAAGTTTTTGATAAATATACAAATATATATATGACTGTGATAAGGTTGGACAGGGAAATAAATATATATGACTGTGATAAGGGTGGGCATGAAAATAAATATATATGAATGTGATAAGGGTGGACAGGTGTAATGACCCGGTCCGTCGTTACATAGAACCTGCATTTTAATTGCTGTTACTGACTTGTCATAGGTTGGTTATTCTGTTATTGATGTGTTAGAGCCGATAGGCTTGAAATTGAGTGGTTGTGGGGAGAGTTCAGTCATGTAGCCTTTAAAGATAGCCTTATAATGGAAAAAGTCAACTATGAGTTGACTTATTGGGAAACGACCTCAGAATCCGGATTTTATGGCTCGGATAGCTTCGTTAGGTGATTTGGTACTTATGAGTGTGTTCGGAATATTTTTGTGATGTCCGGTGTAGAATTTGGCTTGAATTGGCGAAAGTTAGTTTTTGGCGATTTCCGATTGGCAGTGAAAAATAGGCTATCGGGGTCGGAATGGAGTTTCGACAGTTGGAACAAGTTTGTAATGTCATTTTGGATATGTCTGCAAAATTTCAGGTTAATCGGAGTTATTTTGGGTAGTTTCGACATCTTTGGTGGAATTTAGAAAATTCAAAGTCCACAGGCTTGAATTCGACGTGTTTTTGGGGTTTTGATGTTGTGTTTGATGTTTCGGAGGCTTGAATAAGTTTGAATGATCATATATGATGCGTCAGTATGTTTAGTTGGGGTCCCGAGGGGCTCGGGATGGTTTCAGATGGTTAACGGGGAGTTTGGAATGGTTTTGTCACTGCTGATGTTTTTGTTGCTCGTGTTTTCGCACCTGCGGATGGGGAGCCGCAGGTGCGGTTCCGTAGGAGAGGACATGGCACCGCAGGTGCGGAAGTTGGATGAGTGAGAAGAGTCCGCAGGTGTGAGGTAATTGCCTCACCTGCGAGGCCGCATGTGCGGAAGTTAGAGTCCTTGGGATTTTCCGCAGGTGCGAGTAAGTGGTCGCAGGTGCGGACCCACTGGACAAAAAGTATAAAAGCGTGTCTTCACGAATTTTAGCCATTTTTCTCAATATTTCATCCGAGTTTGAAGCTTTTGGAAGGGTTTTGAAGAGGGGATTCAATAGTTCTTCATTGAGGTAAGGTTTTTGGACTCTAAACTCGCTTATATGTGATTAAAGGTCGGATTTATGGTGGAAAATTAGGGAAAATCAGTGTAAATTTGGGTAATTAGGGCTTGGGATTAAGAGTCTTGAGAATGGGGATTTGAGGGGTCATTTGGACTCCGAATTTAGTGTTTTTTATATGTACGGACTCGTGAGATGAAGAACAGTTTGGTATAAAATTTTCTGAGTTTTGGAACGTGGGACCGGGGGTCGGGTTTCACCAATTTCGAGATTTTTGAGTATTTTTAATACATTTCGATTGGGATTAGTTCCTTAGCATATTATAATGATATACATCTGATTGTTGGTAGATTTGGAGCACTCGGAGGCCGAATTTAGAGGCAAGGGCACTGCAGAGTAGTATATTAGCCGGTTTTGAGGTAAGTAACACTTCCAAACTTGGAACTGAGGGTTCGAAACCCCAAACTATTTGATTGATGTTAATTAAGGTGACACACTTGCCAAGTGACGGGCATGCGAGCGTACACCGAATATTTGTAGCCTGGCTCATCCCATGGCACTGTCTAATGGTTATCTATGGTTGATATTTGTACTGTGAAGGTGGTATCTACCTTGAACGAAATAGAAATCATGCTAAGTATAAATGTTAAGGCTTCACGCCGATATGTTCAGACCAGAACGGTCGATTATTGTTGTCTCTATTTATGATTATTGTTTTCATGTACTCAATCCTGTTATAGTATATGTTTCATGCCTCAGTCTCGTAAGTTGCTAGTTTATTCTATATTATCATTGGTTTGGGATGATTTTCATATGTTAGAGCATTGTGAGTAAGACTGGAAGGTACTGACTGAGTGAGGCTTGGAGCCTGGTTTCGAGACAGTTATGAGGCCGGACTGCACACCGCAGCGACCCTGGAATCATGCCTTCGTTGGCGTGATATAGCGCTTGGGCTGAAAGGAGCCCCTCAGGAGTCTTTACACCCCCAGTGAGCGCACAGATATTGAGGGATGGATTTCTCTGGGCATGGATCTTGTCCGAGTATTATGTTCCGGAGATGGATTTTCTCCGTGGGTCTTATGTTCCGGAGATGGATCTTCTTCGTGGGGGCTGGATCGACCTTTTTCCTCAGTACTAATTGACTGTGTCACTTGTGTTTATGTAATATCCGGGATGGATTTTCCCTGGGCTGGAAGGACGTATTCTAGTACTGAGTGGACCACCTTATAAGAGTTGGATTACTGAGTACACATCATTCTTGATTTTATATGAACTCATGCTAGTATGTAGGGCTACAGTCACAAACTGATGCATCTTGTTTATTTTATGATATATATTACTGTCATGTCCAAGTTATATACTATTTTCGAATTATCGAAGGTTTAGTCCGTCACTACCTCTCAGCCCGTAGTTTGGTTTCATTACTACTGAGTTGGTGTACTCACGTTACCCCCTGCACCTTGTGTGCATATCCAGGTACAGTAGGATTCAACTCTGGTCAGTGAGTAGCAACAGTTTCATCAGAGTTGACGAGGTAGCAATTGGCGATTGTGATCTCGTCTTCTCTTCCTTTCTTCCGTCGTATTTATTTTCAGACTATGTTGGTCATTTCTTTTGGTTGTATTAAGTATTAGCAGCTCATGACTGTGTGACACTGGATCCGGGGTTTGTAGGATTTGGGTTTTGAATTTCATAAACTGGTTTCCAAATTTTGATTTATTATTATTTTTATCCACATACTTGTTAAGAAGGACATTTTATTGGAAATTGTATTTAGTTAGATAAAATGGGTAGCTTGCCTGGTTCCACGACAGGCGCCATCACGACTCCAGAAATGGGTCGTGACAACAGGAAAATAAATATATATGACTGTGATAAGGGTGGACAGAGAAATAAATATATATGGATGTGATAAAGGTGGACATGGAAATAAATATATATGACTGTGATAAGGGTTGATAGGAAAATATATATATATGACTATGATAAGGGTGGACAGAGAAATAAATATATATGACTGTGATAAGGGTGGACAGGAAAATAAATATATATGATTGTGATAAGGGTGGACATGTAAATAAATATATATAACTGTAATAAGGGTGGACAAGTGCAACGACCTGGCCAGTCGTTCCGAGAGTTTAGCCCCGTTTCCCCCATTTCTGCTTCATTTTATGTGGTTCAACTTCATTTATGTGTGTTGGGTCGGTTGGTTCGGGTTCAGAGTGGTCATGGTGAGAATTGAGGCGTGTAGTCTCTCAAGGTAGCCTAATAGATGAGAAAGTCAACTGAGAGTTGACTTATTGGTGAACAACCTCGGAATGCGTATTTTATGGCTCGGATGGTTTCGTTAGGTGAATTGGGACTTAGGAGTGTGTTTGGAATGGAGTTTTGATGTCTGGTGTAGAATTAGGCTTGAATTGGCAAAAGTTAATTTTTGGCGATTTTTGGTTGGCAGTGAAAAATAGGATATCGGGATTGGAATTGAATTTCGGAAGTTGGAACATGTCCGTAATGTCATTTTGGGTATGTGTGCAAAATTTCAGTTCAATCGGAGGTGTCTTGGTTGGTTTCGGCATCGTTGGCGGAATTTGGAAGTTTCAAAGTTCATAGGCTTGAATTTGATGTAATTTTGGTATTTTCATGTTGTTTTTGGTGTTTCGAAGGCTCGACTAAATTTGAATAATGCTATGGGGTGTGTTGGTATGTTTGGTAGGGGCCCCGAGGGGTTCGGGATTGACTTCGGATGATTGGCGGAGTTTTGAACTTGGAAAATTGCAGCAAATGGCTGCTGGTGTAAGTTTTAGGTGTTGTCCGCACCTGCAGATGGGTAGCCGCAGGTGCGATGCCGCAGGTGCGAAAGTCCATGCGCAGGTGCGAAGGGAGTCTAGGCAGGAGGAGTCCGCAGGTGCGAAGGGATGGCCGCACCTGCGAAGCCGCAGGTGCGAATAAATGGTCGTTGACGCGAGAATTGGTCCGTTAGTGGGATTGCGCAGGTGCGCACCTGGGACCGCAGGTGCGGGTCCGCAGGTGCGCACCTGGGACCGCAGGTGCGGGTCCGCAGGTGCGATTAAAGGTCTGCATGTACGGAATTGCTGGGCAGAACAGTATAAAAGAAGCCTCCGTGAAATTTTATTCATTTCTCCATTTTTGCATGCGGTTGGAGCTCAATTGAGGGCAATTTGAAGAGAGAATTCGTGGGTCTTCAGCGGAGGTAAGTTCCCAAGTTATTAAAGTTGTTTCTATGTTATTTTGTTCGTATTAGGCTTGTATTTGAAGGATTAAAATAAGAAAATGTTTGGGAAATGGGAGGAAAGAGTTGGGAATTTCTTTTGGCAATTTTAGTTGGCAATTGTGGTCCGATTTTGATGTTCTTGGTATGTACGGTCTCGTTGGAGGATAAGGGTTCTTGTGATATAAATTTTATCGGTTTCGAGACGTGGGCTCGGGGCTCGGGTTTGGCCGAATTTCGAGATTCTTGTATAATTTGATAGTTTTCGATTGGGTTGTGTTCCTTTAGTATATATTGATGATGTGTAACTGGTTTTGGTTAGATTCGGAGCAATCGGGAGCCAATTTGAGGGGCAAGAGCATAGCGGACTAGTGTTGTGGCCCGGTAAAGGTAAGTAATGGTCATAAATCTTGTCCTGAGGGTATGAAACCCTGGACTACGTATTTCTCACTGATTTTAGAATGGCGCACATGTCGGATGACGAGTATATGGCGCGCACTGATTTTTGGATTTGGACTAGGTCCACTCCGCGGCAACTAACGAGTTGCATATTTACTCAAAACCTTATGTTAAATTATGTTCTAAAGATTGTTGAAATATTTGGGCTATAAGCCGTGTTTTAGGGCCTCGTGCCGACATGTTTAGACCCCTTGGGGGCTTTTTACTGCTGTTTTCCTCACTATTTATTGATGATATTACTCAGCCACATTGTGCTTACTATTTTCGAAAACTCAGCCTGATTTACACTACTTTGAGATTTAAAAATGATTTTTTGGGTCGAGTACCCTGTTTTACTAATTCGCCCGAGGGGCTTTATTGAGAGGTTCTACTGAGTAAGGCCGAGGGCCTGATTGTGAGGATATGATACGCCACGAGGTGGCTTGATATTAGCGCTTGGGCTGAAAGATCCCCTCCGGAGTCTGCACACACCCCAAGTGAGCGCACCGAGTGCCGAGTGCCGAGTGATTGGGAGGCATGAGTGACTGTGAGGTGCTGAGTGACTGATTACGAGTGATGGTGAGGTATTCCCGAGAGGCTGATCATGAGTGACTGTGAGGCATGCCCGAGGGGCTGATTATGATACATGTTTTGCCCGAGGGACTACTTATGATTTTACTACTTTCACTCTGAGCTTATGAAATATGTTTTGCCGGAGGGGCCTCTATATGATTCATTTCATTTTCATACTAAATCTTTCAGTTTGAAGTTGTTGAAAATATACATTCTTCAAATGATTGTTCTGAAGTTGGTTTTAAGGCATGATGATTTCACATATCTATGTTATACTGTTGGAAAGAAAGCCTGTGCATATTGTGAATTGATGACATTGATTTTATGTGTTTCTTGATGCTCAGACCTGATTTATTTTCATTACTAATGAGTTGGTGTACTCACATTACTCCCTGCACCTGTGTGCAGATCTAGGTGTTAGGGCAGAGTGAGCTGTCTATCTGTTCCAGAGCTGACCTGATAACCCAACGAAGCTATTCGAGTTATAGAGTGTACATTCCGAGGTTGTTTACCACTAAGTCAACTCTCAGTTGACTTTTCCCATTATAATGTTGTTTTTAAGGACTAAGTGGCTAAACTCTCACTACAACCATTCTGATTTCAAGCCTACCAACTCTAACACATCAATAACAGTATAAAAAACCTATGACTAGTCAAGAATAGTGATTATAATGTAGGTTCTTATGTTACGACGGACCTGGTCATTACACTTTAACTGTTTTATAAATGTTTAAAGGAAACCTTTATGGGTAATCAGTATAGTAAAGATGTATATGGAAGCGTATTATGATTCGAGTGTAGCTTTGGCTGGCCTAGTTCCACGATAGGCGCCATCACGACTGGCTTCGATTTGGGGTCGTGACAGTTTGGTATCAGAGCGCTAGGTTACATAGGACTCACCAGTCATGAGCAGGTTTAGTAGAGTCTTCCGGATCGGTACGGAGATGTATGTATTTATCTTCGAGAGTCTGCGTAACCCTTAGGAAAAATCTCACATTCTTGAATTCTTGTCGTGCGAATCCATTGTATTCAGCAAAGAGCGTAACTCTTGAATTCCTTCCATGTATTCGAACGCGCACGGGAGCACTTGGTATCATCTGTGCATCGACAACTTGTGGCTTCCATGGATGAGATATGATTTTGGCATATTGGTAATGGGCCACTTTGGAAGACTTGAGGCCAGATTCATTCTGTGGCTTGATTGCTGAGATTTTCGTTGTGTGGGCACATGTAATTGGGGACTTGTATGTCCGTTTGTGCTCTTATTGATGAGAATTGGTGACTAGATGCCTATGTGGTGGGTGTGATTTTATTGTTAGATGTGTTCAGACTGTGAATTGTGTCAAAAGGGTTGGCTGGAAATGTGGCAAGATTTATTGAGTGTTTGATTTCTGTCTCGATTTGTTATATGTCCTTGAGTTGTGAGTATGTTGGAAGACCTCTCATGTTGTGTAGTTGTGGAGTGAAGCGGATTTTTCTGTTGGGTTAGGGGTTCCTGGTGATGTCTTTTGAGCTGATCATTTGCCCTAGTAACGTTCATGTATTTGATTAACAGTGTATTCCAGATGTATTAGCACTCTTTGATATTGTATTCATTGATGGTGTCCTGGCATATTCACGTATCCAGGAGTAGCATACTCAGTATTTGAGGATGGCATTATAAGGATTCAAGGAGGAAAAGCTCTATGCCAATTCTCCGAGTGTGAATTTTGTCTCGGTTCAGTAGCATTCTTGGGACACGTGAGTGAGGGTATCCATATGGTCAGACATGTGTGGGTAGAGCTTCCATGAGCTCGAGATTTCTATGATCACCACTCTAGTGTTAGTTCTGCCATCAACTTCAGGTTTTTACCGCGTATTGTGGTGCCCTGAGGGTAGGCATTGTTTGTATTCAGATGCATGAAGGTGTAGAGATTGCGTGATAGTTCTGGTCTTCAGAAGTGCATGGAGAGATAGCAGTTGAGGCTAAGCAGGCAGGGGTATCTCCTGCGGGTTTTCCCAGAGTGTGTGGTCCCTATGTTGTTCTGTAATAAGTTCTCTTCTACCAGTAAATGATATATGTTGTGATTGGAGTTTAGATCGCTTGTGAAAGTTGGCGTGACTATTGCAATGGTGAATGCGAGATTTGCAGATGACTTGAGCTGTTAGACGGGTGGTGTTATTATGGGCATTGTGAGTTATTGTGGTATTGGTTTCAGTTCGAGGTATATTGGTAAATCAGCTATGACCTGCAGGTGTGGGGTCTGGGAATGTCACTAGTAATCGAAATTTCTTCGTATAGGTTGCAATATACTTTGTTAGGTAATTGGGTTCTATTGTTGATTTAGTGGAAGTTGTAAAAGGTGCAGTGTGTACAGTGTATGAATTTGCTTGTGGCTTCAAGTGAGTGGATTACCTTCCTAGTATGTTAGTGTGCAAATGGGTCAGGTCGATTCTGTCTAATTGGTCGGAGTGATTGAGACTTACGTTAGAGGGTGTCAAGACTTGTGGCATATCTACATCATCACGGGTTCTACATATAAGTATCAGGAAGGTGAAGGTAATGGCTTTAGATTCACAGGAAGTCTCTGCAGGGTAAGTATTTTGAATGTGGTACTTTTGGGGATATTTGAGAGAGTATTCAGCGGCTTATGAGCCTTAGACGGTATGGTTTTATGCTTGGGTCGCGTGTGGTGAGTCTGGGTTGAAAATTGTGGTATTACGGCAGAGAGAAGTATCAATTTGAAGGTAAGTCAGAAGGAACTTGGGTAAATAGGGCAACTTGGTAGTAGGTCGGATCGGCATGGTAAGGGATATGATTAGTTCTTGGGTGTTCATGAGGTGACGAGTTTTTCGGGGTGTTTCTTAGCAATGCTCTTGGATTTTTGGTGTCCTGCATAGTTTGGTTGAGTTAGAAGAATTCAGTCGTGATGGTTTGGTGTTGCACAAATGGGATTTCGGATAGTTCCAGATGGTTTCTACCGCAGTTAAGGGTGCATATTTTCTGATGATGTGTAGTGAATTTGTTTCTAAATGGGATCCAATGGGAGTTCTTAGCTAGTTGGGTACGTAGTTTCTTGTTGCTCAGAAGGGACCAAGGAGTTCCCGTATTTTTCCTAGGTTGGCATGGCGTGTGCGGTATGTTGGGTATAGTTGAGATTTGCATATGTGAGGTCACAGTTCGGTTCTGGAAGGAAGGTCATAAATTCTTAGGCAGCATGGGCAATTTCAGATGACTAGGTAGATGATATCACTAATTGGTGCGACTTGATGAGGGTATATATTTCCAAAAGGGCAATGTGTTTGAGTTAAGGGTACTTCATTAGTATCGCGGCGCCCTATTGTTGGATCGACTGTTTATATTCAAGCTTGCTTGGTAAACGGAAGAATTATAGGGGTATCCCTCGTGGAATGAGTGAGTATTTGGGATGTGTTATGTATTCAAGCGGTGGAGTTGTGATCAGATATGGTAATCCGTACGTTTATGGACTTCAAGACTGAGAGTTCTCATAAACAGGATAATCGTGGTAGTGAACTGTGAAGATGCGAGCTGAGCTAGTCGGATGTTAGTATGTACCATGATTCCGTCATTGTGAACTTTTTGGTAAGTTATCTATCTGTTGTGGGTGATCAGAGTTAATTTAGGGTCTCTGGTAGGCTAATATGGGTGTGTGTTCTGCACCGGGTCAGAATTGTTGGCTCCGAATTTCTATTATTGAAGAAGGTACCATTCGATTGTGATTGAGTTTATTCATGTTCTGGAGTGATTTATGAATTACTCTTCGGTGTTGCGAGGAGTGTGATTATTGGTTATATGCACATATCATGCGGTTCTAATTGGGCGTTATAGATTGATTTGAGTAAGGTAAGTAATTAGGTGTTGCAGGATTAAGACGTGTTGGTTATATACCTTATGTTTTGGGTGTCATGGTATCGTCCGGTTTCCCCCGTGGTTATGGCAATACACTTTGAGTACTTGATGTCGAATTTTGAATGGTTATTGATTTTGGGCAAGGTGTCTTGAAGTATTTCAAGTGGACCAGCGTTGGATGAGATCGCGCAGTGTAGCGGAGTTATGTAGGGGTATGGCTTATGGTATTGGATATATGTGTTTTTTTATTCTTACGGTGTGCCAGGCTGTCAGTATGTTATGGTGATGGTAATTGTTAATGGCAGGATAGTCCTCTCGTGTGGATCTTTTATATAATTTGATTACATTGGGAAGTTGCTGTTAAGTGCACAAGTTGCACAGGTTTTGGCTTCAAATTGTATCTATGTGCCATGTTATCAGGGTGGTCATGATGGATGAGAAGAGGTCATTGGACCTAGAGTGAATATTTTCAGAATTTTCTACAGCATAGTTGGAAGGATAAATATCGGGAGTCGGATTAGAAATATGCTATAATTCCTGTTTGGGAAGGGGGAGTTTCATGTCTGGCTGATCGGACGAATGGTTGTTAGTTCTACGTGCTTCTTTCATCATCGATAGTATATGGAAGTGCTAGAGCGAAGCATTTCTTGATAAGAGGTTATGTACCGGTATTGGGTTGTTCTGAGCAGTTATTGTGGTTAAGAGTTATCGCTATGAGTGTTGAGTCACGTGATGTATTACGTGATTTCCTCTTGGGTGCCTATATGACTTGATTCAGCATGTTTAGACTTGTTCAGTTTATAGTTATGGAAAATTTGATCTTGTATATTATTTCAGAAGTGGGAATTTGGTTCTACGGTTTAGGGGTCAGGATTGGATTTTGAAATTTCAATGGTATTGTGCTATTGGACCTATATGGGATAGGGTGACGTGGGATCACCCCCGGGTATGTGCATGGTAAGCTACGTAACAGTTTGATGGTGTTGGAGAACAACTCTTTGCGCGTTCGAGGACGAACATATGTTTAAGTGGGGGAGGATGTAACGACCCGGCCGGTCGTTCCTAGAGTTTAGCCCTGTTTCCCCTATTTCTGCTTCATTTTATGTGGTTCAGCTTCATTTATGTGTGTTGGGTCGGTTAGTTCGGGTTCAGAGTGGTCATGGTGAGAATTGAGGCGTGTAGTCTCTCAAGGTAGCCTAATAGTTGAGAAAGTCAACTGAGAGTTGACTTATTGGTGAACGACCTCGAAATGCGGATTTTATGGCTTGGATGGTTTCGTTAGGTGAATTGGGACTTAGGAGTGTGTTCTGAATGGAGTTTTGATGTCCGGTGTAGAATTAGGCTTGAATTGGCGAAAGTTAGTTTTTGGCGATTTCTGATCGACAGAGGAAAATAGGCTATCGGGGTCGGAATGGAATTTCGGAAGTTGGAACAGGTCTGTAATGTCATTTTGGGTATGTGCGCAAAATTTCAGGTCAATCGGGGGTGTCTTGGTTGGTTTAGGCGTCGTTGGCGGAATTTGAAAGTTTCAAAGTTCATAGGCTTGAAGTTGATGTAATTTTGGTGTTTTCATGTTGTTTTTGGTATTTCGGAGGCTCGACTAAGTTTGAATAATGCTATGGGGTGTGTTGGTATGTTTGGTAGGGGCCTCGAGGGGTTCGGGATTGATTTCGGATGGTTGGCGGAGTTTTGCACTTGGAAAATTGTAGCAAATGGCTGTTGGTGTAAGTTTCTGGTGTTGGCCGCACCTGCGGATGGGTAGCCGCAGGTGCGAAAGTCCACGTGCAGGTGCGAAGGGAGTCTAGGCAGGAGGAGTCCGCAGGTGCGAAGGGATGGCCGCACCTGCGAAGTCGCAGGTGCGGATAAATGGTCGTTGGTGCGACATTTGATCCGTTAGTGGGATAGCGCAGGTGTGTACCTGGGACCGTAGGTGCGGGTCCGCAGGTGCGATTAAAGGTCTGCAGGTGCGGAATTGCTGGGCAGAACAGTATAAAAGAAGCCTCCGTGAAATTTTATTCATTTCACCATTTTTGCATGCGGTTGGAGCTCAATTGAGGGAAATTTGAAGAGAGAATTCGTGGGTCTTCATCAGAGGTAAGTTCCCGAGTTATTAAAGTCGTTTCTATGTTATTTTGTTCAGATTAGGCTTGTATTTGAAGGATTAAAGTAATAAAAAGTTTGGAATGGGCAGAAAGAGTTGGGAATTTCTTTTGGCAATTTTAGTGGGCAATTGTGGTCCGATTTTAATGTTCTTGGTATGTACGGTCTCGTGGGAGGATAAGAGTTCTTGTGATTTAAATTTTATCGGATTCCGAGATGTGGGCCCAGGGCTCGGGTTTGGCCGAATTTCGAGATTCTTGTATAATTTGATAGTTTTCGGCTGGGTTGTGTTCCTTTAGTATATATTGATGATGTTGAAATGGTTTTGGCTAGATTCGGAGCAATCAGGAGCCAATTTGAGGGGCAAGAGCATAAAGGACTAGTGTTGTGGCCCGGTAGAGGTAAGTAATGGTTATAAATCTTGTCATGAGGGTATGAAACCCCGGATTACGTATTTCTCATTGATTTTAGAATGGCGCACATGTCGGATGACGAGTATTTGGCGCGCACTGATTTTTTGATTTGGACTAGGTCCACTCCGCGGCAACTAACGAGTTGCATATTTTACTCAAAACTTTATGTTAAATTATGTTCTAAATATTGTTGAAATATTTGGGCTATAAGCCGTGTTTGGGGCCTCGTTCCGACTTGTTTAGACCCATTGGGGGATTTTTACTGTTGTTTTCCTCACTATTTATTGATGATTTCACTTAGCCACATTGTGCTTACTGTTTTCGAAAACTCAGCCTGATTTACACTACTTTGATATTTAAAAATGATGTTTTGGGTCGAGTACCCTGTTTTACTGATTCGCCCGAGGGGTTTTACTGAGAGGTTCTGCTGAGTTAGGCTGAGGGCCTGATTGTGAGGATATGATACGCCACGAGGTGGCTTAATATTAGCGCTTGGGCTAAAGGAGCCCCTCTGGAGTCTGCACACACCCCCAGTGAGCGCACCGAGTGCCGAGTGACGAGTGATTGAGAGGCATGAGTGACTGTGAGGCATGCCCGAGGGGATGATTATGATACATGTTTTGCCCGATGGACTACTTATGATTTTACTACTTTCACTCTGAGCTTATGATATATGTTTTGCCCGAGGGGCCTCTATATGATTCATTTCATTTTCGTGCTAAATCTTTCGGTTTGAAGTTGTTGAAAATATACATTCTTCAAAGGATTGTTCTGAAGTTGGTTTTAAGGCATGATGATTTCACATATCTATGTTATACTGTTGGAAAGAAAGCATGTGCATATTGTGAATTGATGACATTGATTTAATGTGTTTCTTGATGCTTAGACCTGATTTATTTTCATTACTACTGAGTTGGTGTACTCACATTACTCCATGCACCTTGTGTGCAGATCCAAGTGTTAGGGCAGGGTGAGCTGTCTATCTGTTCCAGAGATTCTTGGAGGTTTGCGAGGTAGCTGCATGCGTCCGTAGTCCTGCTCTCTCTCCTGCTTACTATTATAGAATTTATTTTCTTTTGAGTTGTATATTTTATGTAGATGCTCATGACCTGTGATTTCGGGTTCTCGGGGGTTGTATTTAATATTCAATATAGCTTTAAATATTTTATAAATGTTTAAAGGAAACCTTTATGGGTAATCAATATAGTAAAGATGTAAATGGAAGCTTATTATGATTCGAGTGTAGCTTTGGCTGGCCTAGTTCCACGATAGGCGCCATCACGACTGGCTTAGATTTGGGGTCGTGACAGCAGAGAAATAAATATATATGACTGTGATAAGGGTGGACAGGGAATTATATATATATATATATGGCTGTGATAAGGGTGGACAGGGAGAATATAAATATATGACAGTGATGAGAGAGGATAATTATACTTTACTGATTTTATTACAAAGATTTGGAAATTTATACTTTTATCCTACTGTTTTCTCATATCCTGCATATTTGGTTATTTTAAACTAAAGTTTGGTAATTTGAATTAAAGCGTGAAATTTTGGTGAAAGCTGAGGCCTGGAATAGGCGACCGAGTTAATTTATTTGTTGTTTCATTTTATATCTTCTTGTTTGCGTAAAATTGTTTTATTGCGTTATTATATATATGTATTGTCACATGTTAAGTTATAATTTCCCCGCCTTAGCCTCGTCACTACTTCGTCGAGGTTAGGCTCGACACTTACTCAGTACATGAGGTCGATTGTACTGATACTACACTCTGCACTCTTTTGTGCAGATCCAGGTACCGGCCAACAGTAGAGATTTTTAGTAGCAGCCATCCATTATCCGGAGACACGAGGTATATCTTCCGGCATTCGCAGATCCCGAGAGTCTTCTCTTAGTTTGTAGAGACTGTTTTATATTTTCTCAAAACAGTTATATTATTTCTTTCAGCCCATTGATTGTAGTATTCTTTAGTAGTTCGTAAATTGTGACACCAGACCCTGGGGTAGTCTTAGAGTTATTTATATATTTAGTTCGTGGCTCAGTCTATTTATTTTCTTATTATTTTATATTTAGAGTAATTCTTTGGAAACCATTAGATTAAGTTTATTTTAAATTTATTTTATTATTTTTAAATGGATAATCAAAGAAAAATAGCTAATCAAACTCTAACATTGGCTTCCCTAGCAAGTGTGGTGTTAGGCGCCATCACGATCCCTAAGGTTGGGAATTTGGGTCGTGACAAGTTGGTATCAGAGAACTAGGTTGCTTAGGTCTCAAAATTCACGAACAAACTTGGTAGAGTCTGAAGGATCGGTACAGAGACGTCTGTACTTATCTCTTAGAGGCTATAAAGTTAGGAACAATTTCACTTCTATTATACTCTATCATGCGAATTTATTCTACTATTGATGATTGAACTTGTCTATTCTCATCCTCTCACAAATATCGACAACGTGCAAAACATCTACAACCAGACAGGAGATCAAGCCCCAATGACAGCTACGATTAGGGGAAAAGACAGAAGCAGAGCTCGGTCTAGGAAAAAGAGTTATGCCGATCGTAAGGTTCGTGATGTGGAATTCATGGTTAGAGAGAGGGTATTGTTTCGTGTGTCGCCCATGAAGGGTGTTATGAGGTTTGAAAAGAAGGGTAAGTTGATCCCTAGGTATATCAGGCCGTTTGAGATTCTTAGTAGAGTGGGGGAGGTAGCTTATAGACTTGCGTTGCCTCCAGGGTTATCCTCAGTTCATCCGGTATTCCACTTGTCTATGCTCCGAAAATATCATGGTGACCCGTTCCACGTGTTAGATTTTAGCTCTGTCCAGTTGGACAAAGACTTGACTTATAAGGAGGAGCCGGTAGCCGTTCTAGACCGGCAGGTTCGTCAGGTCTAAGAGTTTTCCTTCAGTTCGAGTGCAATGGAAAGGTCATCCCATTGAGGCAAGGACTTGGGAGTCCGAGTCGGACATGCAGAGTAGATATCCACATTTTTTTGCCAATTCAGGTAATTTTCTATGTCCGTTCGAGGACGAACGTTTATTTTAGAGGTGGAGATTGTGATGACCCAATGGGTCATTTTATGAATTAAGACTCTGTTCTAGGCTTATTAGCCATAAAAAGACTAATTTTAATTACCTTGATTTGTGTGCGCAGTCCGGGCATGAAACGGAAAGCTTTTATGTGAAAATATAAGAAATAATAATTTTTAGAATTTAAAATTTGGTTTTAGTTGACTTGAGTCAACATTTTTAGTAAACGGACCTGGATCTGTGTTCCGACAATTCCGGGAGGTCTGCAGTAAAATATGGGACTTGGGCGTATGCCCATAAATGAATTCCGAGGTCCCAAGCCTTAGAAATCAATATTTGAAAGAAATTGTTTTGCTGAATTATTAATGAAATAAAGAAAAGAATTAATGTTTGAAACCATTGGTATCGGGCTCGTATTTTGGTTCCGGAGCCCGGTACAGATTTGTTATAGTATTTGAATACTAACTGTGAAGTTTGGTGATAATCGGAGTTTATTTGACGTGATTCAGACGTCCGGTTGAGAAATAGTGAAATTGAAGTGTTCTTGAGAAAAATGATGAGTTTTGAGGTTTAATTCATAGTTTTTACATGTTATTTTCATGATTTGATCGCACGAGAAAGTCCGTATGATATTTTTATACTTGCGTGCATATTTGATTTAGAGCCCCGAGGGCTCGGGTGAGTTTCGAATAGGTTTGGGTTGTGTTGCGCTCGTTCTTTCTTATGCTTCGACGTCGTTTCTTCAAGCATGAATAATATCATATTGATCAAATGAGCTCCGATTTCTGTTTTGAATGAAGTATTAGATCCGTATCTTAATTACGGACCCGTAGCAAAAAGAATCGTTGAATTTTGGACATCGTATGAGGATTTTATGGTCATTTTACTAAAGTTGCCAAATTTTTTAGATTAATTACGAAATTACCACTGGCAACGTATTTAAAAATCTGCACTAATTGCAAATATTAAAACCTACATATCTCATTCATTATAAGGTCAAATTGAGTGATCAAAAGCCTAACTTGACCAGAATTTCACAAGAAATCGATTGAAGACATAAAAATTTAGTTTCGGGATAGTTTGGTACGAGAAACGAGGCAGAATAGCTGGCAGAAAAATATATAAAACTAGGGTTTGTTCATTAGGTCATATTTTGAGTTGGGGAGCTTGAAGTTGAGAGATTTTCACCATAGGGATTGGAGTAAGTGTTCTCTACTCATTTTGTTTTGTTATATTTCAATTACACAATATTTTTTATTAATTTTAATCAAAAACTAATAATTTACATGGTAAAAATTGAGGGTTTGAGTAGAACTAGAGAATTTTGTAAAAATTGAATCTTTACCTCGAATTGAGGTCGGATTTAGAAACTAATTGTATATTCGGGCTCGTGGGTGAATGGGTAAACGTGATTTGATCCGAACCTCGAGTTTAGACCAAGCGGGCCCGGGGTCGGGTTTTAACTTTTTTTGAGAAAACTTAGGAAAGATTATAATTTTCAGTAAAATTAGTTCCTTATCATTAATTAATGATATTAAGTTAATTATGGTTAGATTCGAGTGTATTGGAGGTGAATTCAAGAGGAAAAGCTATAATTGAACAGTGAGTAGCCTGCGAAGTTGAGGTAAGTGCTTGGTTTAACCTTGACTTGAGGGAATAGGAATACCCAACTAAATTGTTATGTGAAACTCTATGTGAGTGGTGTATAGGTGAAATGACGAGTATCTATGCACCACCAAATTGTCTGCTTACATGATCCCCTCCCCGTTTTCAATTTAATTGCTCGGGTTATAATTTTTTCATGCCCATTGTTGTTTGTATGATTACTTGGCTTGTTAATTTATTGTTAAGTCTGATTGCAATTATTTTTGGAAAAGTATTAGTGTATTCCTTGGTTTATAGAGATCTCTTCACGTAAAGAAGAGGGAAATGCTACTAGGTATACACTGAGTATATATGTTTCTCTTAGCCTACCATAACCTGGTTAGCTTAAGATGGTGTTTGATTCCGTTGAGTAATTTANTGATTCCAGAGTCCATATTCTTGATATACTTATAAAGCAAATAGTCATTCATGTTTTCACATTTGTTACATGCATTTTGTAGTTCGCTGGAGATTGCGATTGCATATTGTCTTGTAGTTGACCATGTTTGTACATGGATATGTAACTATAGTAAAGTTATTCTCATCTTTGCTACAATGTTTACGTCTACATAAAGGTTGAGTGGGTTGACACACACACACACACACACACACATATATATATATATATATATATATTCCTGCTGGTTCTATTTTTGTGATAATTTTGATGAGTTTATGAGAAGTACAGTTTTCTGTTTACAATTGTTGAGATAAAAGTGTTGTGAAA
>ML316200.1:0-102026 GCA_005239505.1 Nicotiana paniculata | reverse complement strand
AACCTAACCCTAAAACATATACCCCTATAAAAGCCCCTTTAATCTTCATCACACAAGGGAGGAGAGATATACAATCTAGGAGCAGCCAAGACCCTCCCCTAAGAAAAAATCGGACCCCCCCTCTAAAAACGATCGCTGCCCTCCCTGTTTTCTTCTTGAATCCCTTAAACCCTTGTGCAATGGAAAGAATTCTTATGATTCAATGGCTTCAATTCGCCAACACATCATAAATAGAGCATCATCATCCTGGAAATAGGTCATTTGAAAACCATCAAATTCATCTCAAGTTTCTCCTTCTTTCACTAGATATGCTAAATCGTCTTCTGCGCTTCCTTCTTCCTCACCATCCTTCAGCAGTAAGCTTAAGTTTCCATTGAATCTTCAGCTCTAAAACTCAGCAAAATCAGCCATGAAACCTCGTCCAAAAACCTTCGTTGCAACAACCTGCACCACCATGAATAGAGTCCAAATCTAGCTGAAATTCAACCCCAAAAAACGTCAGCCAAAACTGACCCAAAATAGTTCCGAAATCAATACCAAATCTAGCCAAAAAAACCAGCTGAAATGAACTCTAAAACACCCAAAAAATATCAGCCACAACGCAGCTGAAACAGATCAAAAATCAAACTGCGTCGCACCACCAAAACCCATGCCACAACATCTCTAAAACGGTCCCGAACACTGCTGCATTTCTGCTTTAGAAAGTGCCAAATTGATTTCTTTGTTTTCGAATTCCGGATGAGTTGCGAGGCTGCCGTATAGGTGGTTCTGAGGTCGTTCGAGGTGTCGACGTCGTTGGCAAATGTTCTGGTCGAGAGTTTTCGAATTTCCAAGTTGGTTATAACTTAGGCTCAAATTCAATACCAAGGTCCGATATTTTAATTCTGTCGTCTATTTCTTTTTCTTTTATCAATTGCAATGATAGCTGCTACTTTGGTTCCGTTTCTTTTTTGTTTAAATGTTTTGATTCGATTTTGCATTTCTGTGTGATTAGTTAGTTTCATGCTTCATCATCTTAGCTATATTTATTTTCCATAAAATGGGTCCATAGAATCACTGTAATGTTGGCTTGCTTGCTAATTTTGTTTATGACTAGTTGTGCTTAAAAAATGTGCAGAGTATAAGATTATGGTAGGGCTATATTGTTTGGGCCACAATTTGATTTTTAAGGAATTTTGGCCCAAAAGAATAGATTTTGTGCCAAAAGATTTAGTCTTGTCTGGACCAAAGTAATGAATAATATAACTGGCCAAGATCTCTTTTAATTAGCTAACTCACCTTGCATAACTAATTTACTACATTTTTTTTTCTTTCTTTCTACACAATAATTTTATCCATAAGCTCTTGGCCTTACAAATATCCCAAACTCATAAAAGAAACAAATTAATTGGTTAATCTTCGTAGAATGTTTTTGGCGCAATGAATAATAAATCATCGTGGCTATGGGTACGGTTCCCGTGGCATGGTCACGATACGTAATCCAACTCGGGTGTGGCAACTCATGTCCCCGAATCTTACCTAAAACAATAATAAAATCACATGTTGTAATCGCGGGTGCATTTCATGTGGCGCGGTTACAATGTGCCCAAAAACAGACAAGTGCACGCCATCGTGACTTGTTTTAATATAAATGCATAAATATTAAAGCGGCTAAAAACTAAGAAGGCTAAAAATACACAATAGGTTTAAAATCTGTAAATAATTAGATAATTAGGTCAAATATCAATAGTTAAGCGACCGTGCTAGAACCACGGAATTCGGGAATGCCTAACACCTTCTCCCGGCTTAACAGAATTCCTTACCCGGATTTCTGGTTCACAGACATTTTAACCAGAGTCAAAATTTCCTTGGTTTGGGATTTCAATAAATAAATGGTGTCCCGGAACACCGTAAAAAAATCTAGGTGGCGACTCTGAAACCAATAAATAAATCCCAAATCCGAACAATGTCACTTAAAGTGAAAAAACTCCCTATCACCCTTACCGGAGGAAAAAGGAGGCGTGACAATAATGACCCAGAAGGATGAACGAAAACACAACCTAAATCGGAAAATCATAGATAAAGAAAGGACAAGTAATAACTCAACAACAACGACTGCTTCCACACCGGGTTTTAGTCAATAAACTCCACGAGGTACTGAACCTCGGGCTAATCACAACTCACAGGTCTCAATACCTGAACCCTAACACTTGGCATCCTACGCCTTCATTATACTTCATAACCACACTGATGACTCACGTGCCAAATAAGGACATTCTAACATAGAAGGCAAGTAAACAAGGGTGTACATCTATACTCAACAATGTCAAGAAAACCTTTTAACCGATAAGAGTTTTTAACTACGTGTATGATTGTGCAGTGTCCTAAGCTAGTTCATACCAGCTAGTAAGCATAAGAAAAGGAACGGACAACACGTAGAATGTTTTCTCACAACCTTCACAAGATAAAGCTCACTCAGGTAAGTATACCACTACACAAATATCAACACAAGAATGCCTCAGGCCATCACAAATAATCACAATATCCATCCCTGACATAGCCCACTTTGTCTCGCCACTTGTGCAATAGTAAAGTAAATGCCCGCCTTGTCTCGCCACACGTGCATAATAATGTTCCTACCTTGTCTCGCCACATGCGCAACTCCCCCCCCCCCATATATATATATCCCGCCTTGTCACGCCGCTAGTGCAAACATCAATAGTAACAATAGTACGACAGAAACCTCATGCAACCCCATCACAACGCACAACAGAAACCTATCACAATAACAACAAATGCAATGTAGAAACCTCGTGCATCACCACAACAAGTACAACATCAAAAATGACAATAATACAAAGTACGGCAAGTAAATCAACTCAATAACCTTCGATCACGAGAAACAGTAGATCTGGTTCACAAGAAATAACCATAGTAAAGAATAATAGGCGTAATAAGAATAGCTCAACAAGGAAGGAAACAATATGTAACAATAGTTCCACAATGTATGGTTCAACAATAAGGAAACTAACACGAGTCAAATAATTACAAATAAGGGCAAGTCAACTAAGGCATAGGATATGTAAGCTCCTTTTAAGTTTGGACAATTACAAAAGAGATACAACCAATTCAATTAAAGGTAAGCAACGGGAAGATAATCATAACCTTAATTAAGGAAGAACAATTACAAAAGAAATAACTATAACTTCATGTAAAGATAAACAGTTAAGGGAAAAGATAACATGGCAATAGAAGAGATAAAAATTTCAATTAAGGCATATATAAATCAAGTAAACAATAAGGGTGGATCATGAAGAAATTGATTCTAATTAAGCAGGTAGAGGTGAACTATAATTAAGGAACGTAATCATAACAAGAACAACTGCATATTCAATGAATACCAGAACCTAGGAACCCTAAAGGGCCAATTTCCATAAATAACTCTGAGCACGTACTCGTCATCTTGCATACACGGATTACTATTAGCATAGAAAACTCAAATCCTAAGGGGTAGTTCCCCCACACAAGAAGACAAATTGATACTCTAAAACGAACTTCTCGGGCGAAATGACCTTTATACGGCTCAAATCTAACCAAAATAACTTCAAAGCACAAATAAAACTTATAAGAAACAATTCTGGATCATAAAGTCTCAATCTTTATCAAAATCTAAAAATCGACCCCAAAGTCGATCCCCGGGCCCTCACCTTGGAACCCGACAAATTTCATAAAATCTGAACGCTCATTCTGATACGAGATCAACCGTACTAAATTATCAAATCTTGGTACCAATTCATCCCTCAAATCATGATATTTTTCATTCTGAAAACATTTTTCAAAAACAATCATTTTCCCAACTCAAAATACAAACTAAATGATAAAAAGAAAGATAAAATCAGGGAATATAATATATTCTAAGTGAAGGGCACTTACCCAATCGATTTTCCCAAAAAACCTACAAAGAATCGCTTACAACAGAGCAATACAAGTTAAGATATGACAAAAATGGCCTAACCCTCGATTTGGAGATTTTATATTCTGCCCAGGCGATTGTGCATCGTGAACGCAGAGGAAGGGTCGCGTTCGTGAAGAAGGAAAATAAGGCTTCCAGGAATTTCTTCGCGAACGCGAAGACACGCTCGCGAACACGGAGAAGAAAGGTCTGATGGCTCTCGACTAGCGTATGCGAATGCGGAGAATGGTATGCGAACGCGAAGAAGGGAAACACATAGCTTCGCGTACGCGAGTGACTAAACGTGAACGCGATGGGCAGGCTTACCCATTCATGGAACGAGCCATG
The DNA here is from genome assembly GCA_005239505.1 of Nicotiana paniculata. Taxonomy (NCBI): domain Eukaryota; kingdom Viridiplantae; phylum Streptophyta; class Magnoliopsida; order Solanales; family Solanaceae; genus Nicotiana; species Nicotiana paniculata. The sequence continues at coordinate 97,747 of ML316200.1, read as the reverse complement.
CAAACACGAAGAACAAATGTTCTTGTCTCCAAGATTACTCTTCGCGAAAGGGAAGGAGAAAACCAGATTACATGTTCAGTAGTTCAAAAGTAGGAGGAATTGACCCGTATCCCATTCGGAATACACCCGAGGCCCTCGAGACCCTGTCTAAACACACAAACAAGTTCTATAACCTAACACGGACTCGCTCAAGGTCTCAAATCACATCAAACAACGGTGAAACTACAAATCGCACAAAGAATCGAATTTATGAACATTCAAATCATCCAACTTCAAAACTCTTCCCGAAACCTATCAAATCAACCTGTAATGACATCTAATTTTGCAGGGAAGTCCAAACTGACATAATGGAGCTACCTCTTAGTATCCCAAAAGATGGTACCAACACAACTCTAGCAATCAACACGTTCGGAAGTATCTGGATCTGCACACGAAGTGCAGAATGTAGTATGAGTACAACCGACCCTATATACTCAGTAAGTAACAAACTTAACCTTGAGTTGGAAACAATTAAGAGCTCAAAAGAAACAGTCAATGACCAATATTAGTAATCAACAAAAGCTCAAGATATACAAGAAACAATGTAAGTAAATAACTCAATGATATCATGTTCAGCTCGTTACAATTAAAGCCCAATACGGATAAAGCGTTTTATTTACCAGCAAGCATAAGCAAAGTACATCTCTATGCCTACATGTCAAATATACAGGTCAACTCAATATAATCACAATAAAACAATCAAGAATAACCATACTTAGCACGCTCACGGTGCCCGGCTCAAGGCCCTCACCATCGCACACAACAATACTTAGCACTGTACGGGCGCCAGGAATAAAATTCCCTCACCAAAGCACATATATGTATAACACTGTGCCTTCCATCACTACTGGCATGTCAGACTTCCGAGGAGCGGACCTTGGCCCAAGTGCTATTCAAAATCAGATAGCCTAGTGGGGCCTTGTTATGACCCAACCGATCGTTTTGAGTAGTTGCACTTAATTCGGTGATTTGAGGTCATGAGTAGCTCCGTATGATATATTATAACATATGTGCATCGCAGATTTCAGTTTTTGGGTGATTCAGAATTAGTTTGAAAGAATGATTTTCATGATAGAAGCTTTAAGTTGGAAGAGTTAACCAAGTTTGACTTTTGTGTATTTGACCTTAGATCAGAGTTTTTATGGTTCCATTATGTCCGGAGTGAATTTGAACTTGGACATATGCCCGGATTTTCATTTGGATCTTTATAGGAGGTTTCAACACTATTTGACGAAAGTTGGTAATTTGAAGATTTGGAATGTTCATAAGTTTTATAGGGAGTTGACTATGATGATATTGGATTCAAATTTTTGTTCTGGGAATTGGAATAGGTTTGTTATGTAATTTGGAACTTGTGTGCAAATTTTGAGGTCATTCTGAGTTGATTTGGTATGCTTCGGCACGAGTTTTGAAAGTTGATAGTTCACAAGTTCATTAAGTTTGATTTGAGGTGCAATTAATTTTTTTGATATTGTTATGTGTGATTTGAGGCCTCGAGTAGGTTTGTATTGTGTTTTCAAACTTGTTGGTATGTTGGAACAGGGTCCCGAGGGCTTGGAAAGTTTGAGGATGGTTTCGGACCTTTTCGGAGTTGGTTGCATTGCTGTTTTTCTGTTGTTATCTGGTGCCTTCGGTGTTCTTCGCAATCGTGAAGGTCTAGATGCAATCGCAAAGTGTGTTTTGTTCCCCTGGTAATTTTTTTATAATGGACACGACAGATGGTATGCGTTCGCGGAGGTTTGGATTGGTTACAGTTCGTGCTCGTGCATGGGCATCAGGGTTGCATAGTGTGAAACGGGAGCTAGGAGCTTGAGAATTCATAATCACATTTGCATAAGTAAGGATGCGTTCACTGAGCTTTGGCATCTGTGGTCGTCGCGTTTGCGTGGCCAGTATCGTGAACACGTAAAGGATTTTGGTAGTAGTAGCATTTGTTCTTCGCGACTGCGAAGGAATTCACGCGATTGCGATGGGTATTGTTGTTTTGTGATTATAAGTCATTTCATCACATTTTGAGTTGGGGAACTTAAGTGATTTAGGAGGTGATTTTTATCACATGGATTGGGTATGTATTTTCTACTCGATTTTGATTATATTTTATAATTCCATTTTCGACTTTGGTATTTAATTGTTGATTTTGAAAGAGAAATTGGGGGGCTTTTGTCAAAATTTCCTAAAATGACTAATTGGGTTTTGAACATCGACGCAAAGACGTATTTGAGTAAAATTGGTATGGTTGGACTCATAATTGAATGAATTGTCGGAATTTGTGAGTTTTGTCAGTTTCCAAGGTGCGGGCCCAAGTTTGACTTTTTGGTTGACTTTGAGTATTTAATTAAAGATTTGATATTTATCATCTGGGTTGGTTTCCTTTGTCACTATTAATGTTTTTGAGTTGCTTTTCGCTAGTTTCGAGCCGTTCAGAGATTGATACGCGTGGGATGGCATTTCTAGAGTATTGTTTGGCCTGCTTGGTATTTGGTTTGTCTTGCTTGAGGTAAGTATCTTATCTAAACTTGATTGAGGCACTAGTTTCCTGAATTATTTTTGATAGATATGTGCTATGAGTGCATACATGTCTAGGGTTTGAGTCAATGTGCGAGCGTCAGTGTATTTATCCATGTTCATGGTAGCACTTAGTCTATGATATGCCTAGAATTGACTGGTAAGCTTTAATCTATGATGGTTTTCATACTTGTAACCTTGTTGTAAACTATCTGATCCATGTTTGAGGATTACATAGAGGCTGATTCCCAGAATGAACATGATAATTGATATTTCTGTGATGAAATTGGCGATTTTAACTATGATAGCACACTTTGCACATGCCTTGACTTTATCATGTCATTATGCCATTCTAGGAGCACGAAATTTGGTGTCCATTCATCATACACATGTATTCATGTATATTGCTTCTGTGCGATATGATTCGAACATGATGGATGTGAACACGCTGGGCGGATTGTATTGTTATGCATGTGATCACACTGGACGGATTGTGATATTGTATCTATGACCATGTCGGCTGGATTGTGATTATTAGCACGTGAATTAACTGTGCATCATGTGAGTTATCCGTGCGGATCCAGTTATTGATATTGTAGCACGTGAGTTATCCATGAAACAAGTGAGTTGTCTGTGTGGTTCATATTATTAGCACATGAGTTATCCATGCGGCATGTGTTGCCATCCTCTCATGTTTCTCTCTTGATGGTGTGCATACGAATATTGAGGACCCGACATGTTTCTGGTTGATGTGAGCTATAGGAGAGCTGGTTAATATTGATTAGGTTGCATGTTGCGACATGCCTTATTGGCTTATTATTATTTAAATTGGGTTGCACGCCGCAACAGACTGATATTTGGGTATTTAACTTTATCTTTACTTGTAATTTTCTTGACTAGTTTACCTGATTGCATATCTTCCTTATATGCTGGATTGTTAACTGAGTACAACACTTTAAAACAAAGCGTTGTGAGCACCAATGTGGTTTTTACCTGTGTTTTCTTGATTGAACATATATTTGTTCTATACTTGTTGGATTTAAGAACTTGTACAGGTGACTGGTGAGTATCATTTATAATTCTTGCTTCTATTACCTCATCGAGGTTAGTTACAATACTTATTGAGTACGTGGGGTCGGTTGTACTCATACAACACCTCTGCACCATGCGTGTAGATCTTGGAGCTGACGTTCCGGATATATCTACCACTTGTCCTTGGTAGTTTTAGATTTGGATTATGTTTATGTATATTCTAAATAGATGTTGTATTATTTCATATCAGTTTTGTAAATCTAAGTCTTAGTAGCTCGTGACTTGTACTACTAGTCCTTGAAATATTATATGGAGTTTCAGTTATTTTACTTATTGATCCCTTATTATTTCATTATAGTTTTTTTAACTATTATCTGGCTTACCTAGCGGGTTGTGTTAGATGCCATCATGACTGGTGGGATTTTGAGTTGTGACAAGTCGGTATTAGAGGTCTAGGTTCATAGGTTCTACAAATCAGGAGCAAGTGTCTAGTAGAATCGTGTGGATTGGTATGATGACATCCATACCTATCTTCAAGAGGCTACAAGGCATGTAGGATACACTTCCCATGTTTCTTTCATTATCGCGCGGCACTAATTCAGCTTGAAGTGTATCTCTTTGAATTCCTTCTACTCACTCGTAAGTTATGTGAGCGCTCCATATCGCGCGTGCATCAACAACTTGTAATTCCATGGATGAGATGCAAGATGTGCTCCTACATTTTGATGATGGGCAATTCTAGAGGAATTGAGGCTGGGATTTGGCTGTAACTTGGGCTTGGTTTTTCCAGTTGTATGAGCATTTTATTTTGCACTTATATATCCGGTAGTGTCCATAGGAGTGGGATTTATGGCTCGATGAGTAGTTGGATGGCTATATGAAGAGTATGATGTTGCTGCGAGATGTGTTCTGATGGATTCGATGTGATGAACAGAGTTTTCTTGGGATGTGGAAAGGACTATTGGGTTCTTGATTTATGTCGTGGTGAGTTGTACAGTCTTTAGTTATGAGTGTCTTAAGTATCTATCAATTGTTCATTTATGGAACAAAGTGTATTCTTATGATTTATAGACGGGTTCATTCTCGGGAAGATTTACCGACTTCATGGTGGTTGCGACCGAGATGAGGTCATAAAGGATGCCAGTTGAGACTAAGTAGGTGGGTTATCACCTGTGGGGTAGTCTACGGATGTGTGATTCTTATGATGTTTCTATGGAGAGTTTTCTCTTACTGGTGGGTTATAGGTGTTACGACTGAGTTTGGATCGCTTGAGGAAGATGGCTTGACTGTCATGAGGGTGATTGTAAGTTTAATAGATGACTTGAGGTATGTTATGATTAGTGCTACATAGGTTCATGAAAGATTTGGGCTGAATTACGATGCAGGATTATGCCAGTAATTATGTAAGGGTATTGTGGGTTATCAAATGTTGTGTTCTATGGCTTTGAGTCAAGTGAGGGAGTCTCCTATCGATGAATTGATTTCATGGTTATGTGTTGTATTGGTTGTAGTCTGCGGCATGTTTGAGGATCTGTTAGGACTTATAGAGGATTGTTTTGAGGATGACACGAGTAAGGAAATTTTTGGATTCATGATATATTACACTTTGCGGACATATGGAAATCTTGAATGATTCTGATTTTTTATTCATGGTGGGCGTGATGTACTAAAAAAAGGGATTCACTCAGTTTCTTAGAGGTGTAGATTACTCATTCGGGTGTTGGTGTGTTAATAGGGCACAAGTCGTTTGGATCGTATTGATAGTACAATTGGGAGTAGCGCAAAATGGATGACTTTCGAGATGGTTCTAACAGATTAAAGATTCATATGTGGCATTCGAGGAATTTCTGGATATGTAAATGGAAAAAGTTTGAGATTCCATTGGATGGTATCGGGACTCGCGGTATTTCTATATCACTATGAATTTTACATTTCGGTATTAGAAAGGCTAATGAAAAAACTTCAAATTCAGATAAGGTCTCTTCAGAGTGGGTATCTTGAATGCGGTATTTTTGGATTCTTAAGAGGGAACACAATGGCTTATGAGCTCTAGGACAACATGGTTTCATGATAGGATCTGTTGTGGTGAGCTTTGGGCTAAAGCTCGTAGTGTACTGGCAAAGAGAAATGTTAACTTGAAGTCAATTCAGAAGGAACTCAGAGAAGTAGGACACCTTGGTAGTAGGTTGGATTAACATAGCAATGGATATGATTGGTTCTTTTGGTTCTTTGATGTGGTGAGGCTTTACAGGTGTTTTGTGGCAATATTCTTGGGCTTGGAGACATGCGTGACTTGATTGAATTAGAGGAATTTTGTCCGGATGGCTTGGTTATGTGCCAATGGATTTTGAAAAGTCCTCGGATATTTGTACCACGACTTGGGATAAATGTTTCCATCAGGAATGGGGGAGTATGTTTCGTGTTTTGATTTTCTCATGGATGGGGTCTAGCGGTAGGTTTATGGATAATGGAGTATGTATCTGCTGGTGCTTCAGAGTTGTTAGTGAGAAATCTTTTGCTTTTCATATGAACGCATGATAGATGCGGTGCTACGTGTGGGATTGAGATTTATATGTACAAGTTTTTGGCTTAGTTTCGAAGTGAAGGTCATAAGTTCTAAGCAGTGTGGTCGGTTTATGAGGTTTAGAAGAATATTGACACAATCTGGTATCACCCGAGAAGAGTGCACGTTTCGGGATGCGCATTGTATTTTAACTTACAGATGCTTCATTAGTATTTTGATACTCGCCTGGTTAATCAACTACTGATGTTCATAGTTTTCTATGTGGCACGGGAATAATTATGGAGGTATTTTTGTGGAATAATTATGTATGAGAATGTGTCAGCCATTTGAGTGGTGGAGATGGGATCAGATATGGTGACTTTCGTATTCTTGTGATTTGTAGACTGGGATTCTCAATGGTGGACTATCCTGTTGTTGTGGACTATGAAGATACGACCAGAGTTAGACAACTAATATTATGTTTTATGGTTAGGTTATTGTGGACTTTTAGAGGGTTATTTATCTATTTGAGAATTTTCAGAGTCGATTTGGGGGCCCATTGGTAGGCCTAATGAGGATGTGTATTCTACACCGAGATAGATTTGTTAACTCATCACTGCTATTATTGAGGGTTGATTCAGCAAGTCCCGACACCGAGATTGAGTCGTTGCTTATTAGTGCACATACTGCATTGTTCATGGTTTTGGGTTGTATTGGTGTAGCATGTTATAAGAGAAACTTGTATTTGGTAAGATGAGGTCCTTCGACCTAGAATGGGTGCTATCGAATTTGATTACAGTATGTCTTGAAGGATAATGTCACTAATTAGCTTAGAATTTGGCTATGGTTCTTGTCAGACGAGAGAGCTTCATGACTTGTTGATCTGATGAGTGGTTATGAGTCTCTGCGTGTTTCCTTCATCACTGGCAGTGTGTGAAGGGCAGAAAAAGGTTTTATTTGACATGAGGTTTATTACTGGTACCGAGTTTGTTTTTGAGAAGCTATTATGGCTGGAAGTTATTGCTATGAGTATCTGAGTTATATCATATATCATGTGATTTCATCTTGGATTATAGTTATGGCTTGATATAGCTTCTTCAGACTTATACATTGTATGAATTTGAGAGTCAGGTCTTGTATTGGATTCCGGATGTTGAAAATTGGGTTCTAAGATTTATGAACTAAGGATATTCGGTTATGTTAAGTGTCAAGCTTACTTTGATTGGGACGACGTGGGATCACCCATGCGTATGTGTACTAAAAGGTTACACGATGATTTGATGGCCTTGGAACGACTTTTGGACTGTTCGAGGATGCACATATGTTTAAGTGAGGAAGAATGTAATGACACGATATGTCGTTTTGAGCATTTTCATTCAGTTCGGTGGTTTGAGGTTATGAGTAGCTCCATATGTTATTTTACGACTTGTGTGCATCGCTGGTTTTAGCATTCGGGTGATTCAGAATTAGTTTGGAAGAATGATTTCATGATAGAAGCTTTAAGTTGGAAGAGTTGATCAAGTTTAACTTTTACGTATTTGACCTCAGATTAGATTTTTGATTGTTCTGTTAGGTTCGGATAGTGATTTTTGACTTGGGCATATGCCTGGATTTGCATTTGGACGTTTCTAGGAGGTTTCGACACTATTTGGCTAAAGTTTGCAATTTGAAAGTTTGGAATGTCCATAGGTTTGATTATGACGTAACTTTAATGATATCGGGTTTGAATTATTGCTCCGAGAATTGAAATATGTATGTTATGTCATTTGGAACTTTTGTGCAAAATTTGAGGTCATTCCGAGTTAATTTGATATGATTTGGCACGAGTTTTGGAAGATGAAGGTTTAAACATTCATTAAGTTTGATTTGAGGTGCGATTTGTGCTTTTGATATTGTTATTGTGATTTTAGGCCTTGAGTAGGTTTGTGTTGTATTTTGAAACTTGTTGGTATGTTCGGACGGGGTCCCGAGGGGCTCGGGTGAGTTTCAGGATAATTTTTGACCTTTACGGAGTTGGTTGCATTGCTGATTTCTGCTGTTATCTGGTGCCTCCAGAATTCTTCGCAATCACGAAGGTCTAGCCGTAATCGCGAAGTGTGTTTTTTTCCTTTAGTAGTTTGTTCATCGCGGACGCGATAGATGGTACACGTTCATAGAGGTTTGGATTGGTTACAGCTCGCGTTCGCTGATGGGGCATCGCGGTCGCGTAGTGTGGAGCGGGAGCTGGGAGTTGGGAGCTGGGAGCTGGGAGCTGGAGAATTCTTAAGTGCGTTCGCCTAGGACGCATTCGTGGAGCTTTGGCATCTATGGTCATCACATTCGCGTGGGCAGTATCACGAACACGTAGAGTTTTTTGGTAGCAGTAGCGTTTGTTCTTTGCGATGGCGAAGGAGTTACCGTGATTGCGATGGGTATTTTTGTTCAGTGATTGTAAGTATTCTATTTTCGGACTTGGAGTCATTTCACATTTTGAGTTAGAGAGCTTGATTTTGGGCGATTTTGGAGGCGATTTTCACCACATGGATTAGGGTAAGTGTTTTCTACTCGGTTTTGATTATATTTCATGATTCTATTTTCAATTTTTGGTATTTAATTGGTGATTTGGAAGAGAAATGGGGGGGGGGGGTTGTCAAAACTTTCCTAAAGTAAATAATTGGATTTTGAACATCGACTTAGAGTCGGATTTGAGTAAAATTAGTATGGTTGGACTCATAATTGAATTGATTATAAGAATTTGTGAGTTTTGTCAGGTGCTGTATGGGTTTGACGTTTTTGTTGCCTCTGAGTAATTGATTAAAAATTCGACCTTTATCGTTTAAATTGGTTTCCTTTGGCATTATTTAATATTTTTAAGTTGCTTTTGGCTAGTTTCGAGCCGTTTAGAGGTTGATACACGCGAGATGGCTTTTCTAGTGTATTATTGTTGATACCCAATTTTTTCCTCATATTTATAATATATATATATACACACACACACACACACACATTCAAATTAGTATATTTGCATCAGCATCTAGTTTATAAACCTATACAAGCATTTTTCATAATTTCCACCATTTTTAAAAGGCTTTAAATCAATTTCTTTATGCATTTTTATAAATATCCAATAATTATCCTTCAAATTATTTTTGTGATGATTTGATCTCAACATTTACACCAACATGCATATTTTTCAATTTTTTATTTCATCTCTCATAATTACTTGTATTTTAGGCTAATTGCATATTTTTACAATAATAGCCTATATTCATGTATAATTACATTAGTTATGCATGCCACGATCCAAATTTCCCCTATGTTGGGTATCATGATGGCACCTAGTATTAAGGACTAGGTAAGCCTAAAATTCATGGATAGTAACAATAATAAAGAAAATCTAATCTTTTTTTTTGAAAAAAATGAATTCTTTATACAATGAGCATATTCCCAAAACCCGGTAGTACAATCCATAAGCTCTACATACTTTACTACAACTTCTAAATACAATTGTTTGGAAGTAAGTAAAAACAGTGTAAATACAAAATAGGAAGGTGACTCCGAAGCCTGCGAACGCAACAACATGTTTACCTTGAGTCTCCTCAACAAGGATCCGCACAACTACTAACGATCAATACCTAGATCTGCACAAAAATGTACAAAAGTATAATATGAGCACACCACAGCGGTTCGCAGTAAGTATCAAGACTAACCTCCGTGAAATAGTGACGAGATCTAGTCAAGACACCCACTGGTCTAATAAACTAAACAAGCATAAGTACAGAAAATAACGGAAGCATAACCTCTATCTATTATCTACATAATATGGCTAACAACAGAACGACTACAATAAGGAAGGAAAGCAGTAAACAACAACGGATCACCAAAATAATACACCGAAGGATGGATGGGAACATAGTCCAAGTCCAAAAATTCACAGTACTGTAAGGGCAAGTAGTAATTCAGCAGTGGAATAGTCTCCACATCAGGACTTAACCAACAACCCCAATAAATTGGAAAAAATCTTCGAGTATAAACTTTCACCCGCAAGTTTTTATATTGAAACTTTAAGGTATAATCCTTTTAATGGAAAATTCTTTTGAAATATACTTTCCCAGGAAATGTCTCTCCAACATAGTTTTCTTCAAGATAAATGTTTTTCAAGTGTACTTTTCCAAACAAAATGTCCTTCAAACATAGTTTTCTTCAACATAAATGCTTTTCAAATATATTTTTCCACAAAAATGTCCTTCAAACATAGTTTTATTCAAGATAAATGCTTTTCAATTGGACTTTCCAAATAAATATCTTTCAAACATAGTTTCTTTAATAAAATATACCGGGATCCCGTCCCGTAGTTCCGAATTCATCATACAATACAGGGGATCTCCCGTAATAGGTTCGTAGTCCCAAAACAAATATGCAGTGTTGGGGGATCTCCCGTCATACGTCCGTAGTCCCAAAATACATATGCAGCACATGAGGATCTCCCGTAATACATCTGTAGTCCCAATTTAAATATGCAGTAGATAGGGATCTCCCGGAATACGTCCGTAATCCTAATTCAAATATGCAGTACAGTGGGATCTCTCGGAGTACGTCCATAGTCCCAATTTAAATATGCAGTACAGGGGGATCTCCCGGAATACGTCTGTAGTCCCAATTTAAATATGAAGTGTAACAAACAAAGACACCAATTATAGCACGACAGAAAACTCGTACATCACCACATCAAATAGAAAGCAACAATGAAAATAATACAAAGTACGACGAATAAATCAATACAAGAACTTTAATCCACAAAGAAACAGTAGAACATCATTCACATGGAATAATCACGGTAAAGAATGCTAAGTGTAAAGAAAATAGCTTAACCAGGGGAAAACAAGACGTAGCAATGAATCCACAATATTCAAGCTAACTATGCACTTAGGAGTCAAATAGGCAATAGAGTGAATCTAAAAGCACGCACTCGTCACCTCGCGTACACGAACTACAATCAACATTAAAGACTCAAATCCTAAGGGGTAATTCCCCACACAAGGTTAAGCAAGATACTTACATCAAAGACGACAACCCGGTACTCTAAAATGGATTTCTGGGGTGAAAAGGCCTCTGGACGGCAAAAATCCAACCACTCGATTTGCTTGAAACCCCCCAAAAATCTCCCTCAAATCCGAAGTACAAAACTCAAAATGTGAAGAAAAATGTCTAACCCACTTTCAAATGGCTCTTTCAGGACTTCCGCACCTCCGACCCTTAGCCGCATCTGTGCAACCGTAGGTGCACATAGACAATTGCACCTGCGCTCGACTTCCGCTTCTGCGCCCAAAAACCAGCTCCTGCGGCACCGCACGTACAAATATATCTCTGCATCTGCGGAGACTGCCCATACCAGCTCCACCCGCACATGTGCCTCCCCCATCGCACCTGCGCCCAAAGGTCCGCAAGTGTGATTACACCAGAACTCAGCCTACCTCAAAACCATGGAATTCATCTGCAACTCGTCCGAAACACACTTGGAGCCCTCGGGACCCCGTCCAAGCATACCAACAAGTTCCATACTCTAACATGGACCCGCTCGAGGTCTCAAATCATATCAAAACATGACGAAGTTATGAATCGCACTATGAATCGAGCTTATGAACTTTCAATTCTTTAAACTTCTAAACTCGTGTCGAAATCTATTCAACCTGGAATGATTCCAAATTTTGCAGACAAGTCCCATTTACATAACGGAGATGTTCCAACTCTCGTAATCACATTCCCAGCTCGATATAACAAAAGTCAACTGTGGGTAAAACTTCTCAATTTTCCAAACTTCAAAATTTCCAACTTTTCGCCGGATTGCATCAAAATACTCTACGGACCTCCAAATCCAAATCCAGACGCGCGCCTTAGTCAAAAATGACCATATTGAGTTGTTGACATTATCCAAAACCTATTCCGGAGCTGTTTACACAAAAAGTCAAATTTCGGTCAAATTTCACCGCTTAAGCTTCCAAAACTAGAATCGTTCTTCCAATTCAACCCCGAATCATCTGGTAACTGAATCCAACAACGCACGCAGGTCGATATACACAATGTGAATCTATTCAAGACCTTATGCCACCGAGCGAAGCTTAAATTCTCAAAACAACCGGTAGGGTCGTTACAATGCAAATAATATCTTTTATATTTTTATAATGTTAAGTTATTATTCTTAATCATTTTAGTGCATAAGTAACATTATTTATTTATTTATGAACCTCATCAAAATCTAACACACCAACATTTGGTCCATAATTTTTTCTTGAATTAGTTCTGATCTTTTCACTTTAGTGTGAGCACTACCCGTGGTTCGTGAAGCCCTTGGGAACTCTGAAACGCTAGAGGACTGGGCTTGGTATGCTTGTGCGGTAAAATAGAAGCGAGTCAATCATTTTGTGGTTCTATGAACACTGGCTTTGGAGAAGTTGTGAATTGAAGGACCTGGCCTATCCAGATGTTATTTTAGGCATGCTGAAGGCTTCCTGTAGTTTACTACTCTGTAATTTATTCTTTCGATTCTGGTCTGTAATAATTGCTTGTAATAACAATTGAGGGTGATACTAAAATTGGGACATGTGTTTATTTGATATTATGTGGGTAGATAACATTCCTTTAGGTTTTTCCTGCTGATATTATGTTAGATAACATGTCCATAGGTTTTTTTTATGCCTAGAACTTATGTGCTAAAATCTGTCCAAATGTTTAAATCCGCCAAGCATATTAGAAAACCTGCCTATATGGATTTCCTTTTGGCTCGAACAAATTCTGCGAATATCTTGTTTGCTTTACTTCACACGACTAGAAACCATGCCTATAGGGAATGCAATAATCTATTTTAAATTACAGCATACCCACATCTGTTAGCTTATAAATCATGTTTTTAGGCCTTAATCAACTGTCAAAATCGCCTAGTTAATATGCGTGTCTTTAGGAATTATTAACAATCTCAATTACTAAACATGGAACTCATTCCCATAGGGATAACTATTAATTGTGCGAAAATGCTAAAACTGTAATCTGCCTAAACGCCTTATTAATTACCACAGGAAAGCATGCCTATAGGAGTCATTAAGAATTCTGAGCTAACCTGTTGTCAATTGTCGATTAAATCACTTAGATAACCTGCCTATAGGTTCAAATGCTCTAATTGAAATCAATAGGCAATTACAAGATTACTTAGGAATTACTGTCCGCACGTCTATATTATAGAATTACCTAGAGATACTTTGCATAAACTATCAGCATGCTTTAAAATCCAGAATCACGTAGAAATCATGTCTATAGGATTCAATATCCTTAACTGATTAAACTGTCAATACGCCAACATGTTTTGCATGCATTTGCTGCCTTATGTGCGGGGACTAAGTTGAGCCTTTGTCTGCTTTTTTATGAAAAGTCCAATATGTTTTGTATGTCGCTTAGTTTTTACAATTTTTGAGAAAACTAAGCTGAGTCTAGAACCATCCAAGGAATAGAGGTCCCAATTCCTCCAGGACCATAGGTAAGGGACGTGTAGTGCACGCATAGGACACGAGTTAGAATTGATTAGAGCTCTTTAGGTAAAAACATAAAGATAGTAATCGGGTAGCAGAAGATGATAGTCTGTGCCCGCTGAATAATATGAGTAACACCCCATCTTTAGGCTAAATATCATAGGACCCCCACCCCTATTAAATAGTTCTCTCACTTCTTTATTAGACTAATTCACATAAGTTAAGTTCGGTCGAGACCCACCGTTGTGGACCTCGAGGGGTGCCTAACACATTCCTCTTGAGGTAATTTGAGCTCTTACCCAATCTCTGGTGACACAATTATTAAAACCTAAGTCATTTTCAATAGGTGCCCTAACGCACCTTAATTTGTTAGTTGGCGACTCTCTCAATAACCAATTCCTTTCCCTTATCAAAAGGAGTTGTCACATGTCGAAACCCGATTTCTCTAGAAAAAGGGGGCACAACAGCATGGCGACTCCGCTGGGGATATCTTTAGGCTCTTACCATAACGAACTTGGTCTATATGAATTAGTCTCTCTCGATAAGCGTGTATTTATTATTTTTTTAATACGTGAACCTCCTGCTCCCATTTACCCTTGTTATTACTACATGCACACCCCTTTCCCATTTTCCTTTATATGAACTTACTTGCAATCCGTTGTTTAATCTGGTTACAATATGTGTTTCCTCCATTATTTTCTCAATTATGTTCCCTAAATTTGTCATCCCTACCCCTTTTGTCGTTTATTATAATTTTCTGTTATACGAACTAACTCTTTCCTTGTTTTCTCCCATTATTGTATTTACATTTATTATATACTACATTTATCGCATTATCCTACAAAATACTTGACAACATGTTATTTTCTTTTTGCATAAATACATGCTCGACATCAGATTCCGCTCGTGCGTAATTAATACCATAGAGGCGCTTGATGAGTGTCTGCACTCTTCCTACATTACCCTTTTCAATTTGGAAAGGCTTATCTGTGGCAAAACTAGTCGATCAGCGGTGCAGTCGACAGTTCCATGCCTTTCCCTATCAAGTTCTCTGCTTGAGGGTACCAGTCTAGACTTCTACAGAAAAACCTTACTCTGATAATAACTGTAGATACATCATGCTCAAACCAATCAGGGGTTAGCATGTTGTCCGCATAATAACCCTCTAAGGAAAATCCTTGTCCAAAGCCCATCGGGATTTCCATAATCCCAACGGGCACAATCATGATATGTGCATTATTTCGAGAAAACATACCGATATGCTAATCATTAATGTGTAAGTAGTCAAACCCGGAGAGGGAAATGGTCTAACCTTGTTTGTTTTTGCAAAAATGAGGCACGAAGTCCCTAGGTTCGGTATGGTTCGAAATATACCTGCTTTATTGCTAGATTGGTGGGAAAATCTTTTGTCAAGCGACAAAAATCATGCAAAAAAGGTTCATGAAAACTTACCCTTCTTGTTAGATATCCAGTCGAATAACATGCTAATTGATGATGCTACCATGTTCTGGAACGGAGAAAGGGCTATTTTTCTTTTTGGCAATGTGGAGATGACTCCCCTTCTGGAAGAAATAGGAGGTTTCACAAGGTTACCCTGGGATAGTCCTGGTTTGTTGGTACCAGAAAATCGCACTCCTAGGGGTTTTTTGAAAATGATGGTCTGTCTGGGAGAAAGGGATGTCTTTCTTTTTGGCAATGTGGAGATGACTCCCCTTCTGGAAGAAATAGGAGGTTTCACCAGGTTACCCTGGGATAGTCCTGGTTTGTTGGTACCAGAAAATCGCGCTCCTAGGGGTTTTTGAAAATGATGGTCTGATAAAGAATGATGATTTAGTCTTCCTGAAGAAGTCCTACATACCTTTCGACTTCCTCGACGAATGATATGGACACAACAAATCCTACCGTATTTTTCATGATGAATTCTCCATCACTTCCCTGGGTTGGACGCATCACTGAGTTATTGTATTCTCCATTTTCTTTCTGGGTAAGATAGAGTGATGACCCAAAAGGTTATCCTATGTTCATTTATCTAAATCTGTGTTCCGAGGCCCCGAAAGCCTCCGTTAATCTCACATCAATATGCGTGCACATCCCGGGCGTGTAGCCAGGAAGATTTTTATGTGAAAACTTGATGAAAAGTTGAAATTTATAATAATTAATGGATTAAAGTTGACTTTGGCCAACATTTTTGGTAAACGGACCCGGACCCGTGATTTGACGGTCCCGGAGGGTCCGTAGGAAAATATGGGACTTGGGCGTATGACCAAAATCGAATTCCGAAGTCCCAAGTCAGAGTTTTTAAAGAAAATTATTTTCTGAAAATAATAAAGACTTTTGAAAATGAATTTTGATGTGAAACCTGTGTTACCGGGCCCGTATTATGGTTCTGGAGCCCGGAACAGGTTTAATATGTGTTATATGAGCTATCTGTAAAATTTGGTGTAAAGCGGACTTGGTTTGACGTGTTTTAGATCAAAAATGGAAAATTTGATAGTTGATGAAGTTTGAGAAAATTCTATAGATTTTAGAGTTTAATTCATTGTTTTTGATGTTATTATGGTGGATTCATTACTCGAATAAGTACGTAGGATGATTTTGAGGTCGTGTGTATATTGGGTTTGAGGTTCCGAGGGCTCGGGTGAGTTTCGGGTAGGTCCCGGGAGGTCTTTAGGCTTAAAATATAGCTGTTGGAGGTCACAGAACTCAGATCTCTGAACTTACCACCGAGGTCCGCGGTCCTTTTTTGCGGAACGCGCTGAGGGCTTCAAGGCCGCGGTCGTTTTTTCGTGGTCCGCGGTGGAGGAGCTGGGCCACCGGTCTGATTTCGGAGGCCTATATATTTTGATCTACAAGGAATTTTAAGATGATTGAAAAATGAAAGTTGTAGCCCTTTGTGTCTTGTTTTCAGAAAGGTAATGAAACCGTAATTTGGACATCCGTAGAAAATTTATGGCCAAAAATACTAAAGCATATCACTACAGTCATTTTTCTTTGTTTCCTTCAACTTTTCTTGGTCTTTGCTAGCGCGGCCGCAGTCCATCTTTCGCTGACCGCGGTGTGGGACCTGAGCGGGGTATAAATGGATGGGAATTTCAGTTATTTTCATTTTTCAAAGCCCTAAAACCATAATAGGCGATTTTCCAAACACTCTTTTTTCTCCAAAACATTAGTAAGTGATTTCTAACTTATTTTCTTTACTCCTTAACTTCTTTTTACAAGATTTCACCCTAGAATCTAGGCCTAAAATCATGAAATCAAAGTAGAAATTAGGGGTTTTGGGTAGAGTTAGGGTTTTGAGAATTTTGGGTAATTCATCGTCAATTTGGGGTCGGATTTAAAAACAAATCATATATTTGAACTCGTGGGGGTATGGGTGATCGGGTTTTTGCCCGAGCCTCGTGTTTGGACCAAGCAGGCCCGGGGTCGAATTTTGGTATTTTTGGTAGAATGCTAGGAAATGGATAATTAGGCTATGGGACCGATTTATTGAGTCATTATTGATATACTTAAGTTAATTATGTCGAGATACTGTTGTTCCGGAGTTGAATTCAAAAGGAAAGGCGATGTTAGAGGCTTGATTGCTATTTTCAGACCCCAGGTAAGTGTCTTGCCTAGGTTTGGTGAGGGAATATGTATCGTATGCTATGTGCTAAGTGTTTATCATGTTCAATGCATAGGTGAGGTGACGAGTATCTATGCATTGTGTGTCAAGCATGCTCGTGAGTCCACTTTTGATGAAATTCTTGTCTTACTCCCATATCCATTGTATTATGAATTTGTTTCTACTTGGAAGTTGATTGTTGTTGAAAATCCTCGTTGATTAAATTGTGATGTAATGGTCCTGTTGAGGACCCAACTGTAAAGGATATACTTGAAACGATTGGTTATAGCTGAGACCCTTGCCGGATAATTTGTTATGATAATGACTGATATTTTCACCTTGCCGGGTGATCATGATTTGTGATTCCACTATGCTGCATTCCTTGCCATTTTAGTAATTGTCATTGCATTTGTGAGGAAGAGTGTAAAGCACGAAGGGTGATTCCGTGCCATGATTTACATTGATTACATCATATACTGCATAGTGAGGAAGAGAGTAAAAGCACGAAGGGTGATGTCATGCCATGATTTACATTGATTACATCATATATTGCATAGTGAGGAAGAGAGAAAAGCACGAATGGTGATGTCGTGCCATGATTTACATTGCTTAAATCATATATTGCATAGTGAGGAAGAGAGTAAAAGCACGAAGGGTGAGTCCGTGCCATATTTATATTTAAAAGCACGAAGTTTGATACCGTGGCATGATTTATATTTAAAAGCACGAAGGTTGATGTCGTGCCATGATTACATTGCCATACATGATACATTGCATCGTGAGGAAGAGAGTAAAAGCACGAAGGGTGATCTCGTGCCATGATTAATGTTATCTTACATCGTACATTGCATTGTGAGGAAGAGAGTAAAAGCACGACGGGTAATGCCGTGCCATAATTACATTTCTGGAATTATATTTGTTTCATTATCATATTTCTGATAAATTACCTTCTTGTCTGTTCCTACGTGCTTAATTAACTGTTCTATCTCACTTGATACCTCATTATCTGCTCCCGTATCCCCCTATGTATCTGTTTATCTCTTGTTTTGTTTTTCCACGATATATATTGTATAATAGGATAGGTTAACGTTTGTTGTCAAGTCTAGCCTCGTCATTACTTCGGCCAAGGTTAGGCTCGGTACTTATTCATTACATGGGGTCGGTTGTACAGATGCTACACTGCACATCTTATTGTTTTGCGGATCCCGCACCCGGACCCAGTGGACAGCGTTGAGGGAGTCTTCTTTAGTCCACCCCAGAGGCTTCAAGGCATACCCGCTGGAGTTCGTGGGCCTTGGTGTCTCTCCTATCCCTAGTTCTTTATTTATGTCCTGTCTTTCCTCTAGTTTTCAGAGACAGTCATGTATTTTCTTTCAGACTTTGTATTTAGCACTTCTTCAGACAGTTCGTGAGTTTGTAACTCCAGGTTTTGGGAAATTATTGCAACGTTGTATTATGTTATCCTTATTTAGCTTTGACACTTTATATATTTCCGATGTTAAAAATTGTGAACTGTTTTTAGCTTATTATGTTAATTCGGTTTTATCATGTTAGTTTCACTGTACACGTTGGCTTGTCTAGCGGGTTCAACGTTAGATGTCATCACGGCCTGAAGGTGGGATTTCTGGTCGTGACAAGTTGGTATCAGACCTCTAGGTTTCTTAGGTCTCACAACTCACAAACAAACTTGGTAGAGTCTGAGGGATCGGTACGGAGACGTCTGTATTTATCCCCCAGAGGCCGCAAAGTTAGGAATAACTCCACATTTCTTCATCTCCATCGTGCGAATATATTCTATCATTGATGATTGAACTTGCATACTCTTGTCCTCTCACTAATCTCAATAGCACGCGAAGCGTCTACGACTGAACAAGAGATGAAGACCCAATGACGGCTACGATCAAGGGAAGAGACAGAAGCAGAGCTCAGTATAAAGCTCGGACACCAGCACCTATTGTACAGTCTCAAATGGATCTGGATGCGGAAGTTCTAGCTCAGCCAGTACATGTTGGACTAGTTCAGATTCCGGAAGGATTAATAGCTATTCCTAGTCCGTTTATTGAGGTTGGACAAGTTACCAAACAAGTTCCACTCCATTTTAGTGGTATATCTTTTGAAGACCCACATGATTTTTTGGACCGCTTCCATGAAGTATTGCACACCATGGGAATAAGAGTAAAGAAACAGGGTCAATTTATATGAGTTGTGAAGTTTAACATCGTAGATTATTAGGTATTGTGACCTATGACTTCGTGCCACGTGGGGGAAGTCCAATGTCAAGGAATAGATTGCGAGGCTGCGTGTCATATCGGTTTTGGTTTGGAATGTATAAGGCCCAGAATTTTTGCAAGAGATAAAGATGGGAATTTCGGCACGTCTACGTCCTTAATAACCCAATACTTCAGTACCAAAGAAGTTATTCGAACAACTTGAAGTCTACAAAAGTCTACTCAGCATGGAAGTCACGGTGGCGTCAGGTCATATGACGGTATCAGAATATGCCATTAGGTTCGATAAGTTAACCAGTCATACTCCTACGTTGGTTCGTATATCCAGAGGGAGAGTCCCCAGACTCATTAAAGGACTCAAAAATGATTGTAAATTTCAGACGAACTAAGGACCGGTTGATACTTTATGTCGGCTGGTGGTTGAAAGTGCCCTAGACTTGGGAGAGTCATATTTCATCAGAGCACTCATGCTACGTGCCCCATTGCAGCTACAACTTAACTACATGACAACCTAGAGAAAAAGGAGTAGGAATGTCGAAAGTGGAGGTTAGATTCCTAGAGGTGGAGACCGAGTCTGTTGATATATTTTCTATGGTATGGATGAGGTTGTTACATTAAATGGTTTCATTAAAAAGGACAATCTCTAATTATTATAAAGTGATCATTTTCTGAACCTAATTCTGTTATGCTTATCTAATAAAATTCTTCTACTATGCTCGTCTTTCGGTTGAGCTTCGTAACTCAAATATCTACTTATGTGAATACTTTTATTGAGAAATTCTATGGGTTTAACTGTGTTTACCATTACGTGTTGAAATTTTGCTTAACGAAAAATATTTAAATGAAGGAAATGGAATGTTTCGATTGGCGATATGCATATTGCTTGTGATTCAGAATTGAGGACGAGATCCTCGCGTGTTAATATGATTTGGTATATTTAGACCAGGCCTCGAGCCGCGATGAAAGTTATGTCAAGATGAGATTCTTGTGATGGAAATTCTTGTGTTTATATTCTTCCTTGTCAACTAAACTCTTTTCTTTTTTTTTTGTTCTTTAGTACAGGTAGGGAGCCATGCTTGTTAAACTTATTAATTATGTACAAAATAAGGGTAATAATAATAATATTATTATTAATAGATAAATAGATAAATAAACTAATTAACTATCTGTGCGTAATTTGCAAAATTCGTGCTATAATTATGGAGCCCTAACCTTCAAGGTAGGTGCCCGCCCAGGTGGCGGTAAATAAGGCACGTCATTTTTGGGTAATTACGAAGTCTTCAAGCATCGTATCTCGATATCAGTATTGTGAAGTAATTGAAGGAGCAGTTACAGGATTTGTTGGATAAAGGCTTCATCAGGCCTAGTGTTTCTCCTTGGGGTGCTCCAGTGTTGTTCGTGAAGAAGAAAGATGGCTCAATGAGGATGTGCATTGACTACCGACAGTTGAATAAAGTTACTATCAAGAACAAGTATCCTTTGCCGAGGATTGATGACTTATTTGATAAGCTTCAGGGTGTTTCAGTGTTCTCTAAGATAGACTTGAGATCTGGTTACCATCATCTGAGGATCAGCGCGTCTGATGTTCCTAAGATGGCTTTTTGCACTCGTTACGGGCATTATGAGTTCTTGGTTATGTCGTTTAGGTTGACAAATGCCCCCGCTGCTTTTATGGAGCGGATGTACTTAGTATTCAGGCCTTATTTGGACTCGTTCTTGATTGTGTTTATAGATGATATCTTGATTTATTCTCGTAGTCAAGAGGAGCACGAGCAGCATCTTCGAGTTGTTCTCCAGACTATGAGGGATAGTCAGTTGTATGCAAAATTTTCCAAGTGTGAGTTCTGGTTGAGTTCAGTTGCATTTCTAGGCCATGTGGTATCGTCAGAGGGTGTTCAGGTGGATCCCAAGAAGATTTCAGTAGTCAGAGATTGGCCTAGACCCACCTCACCCACAGAGATTCGGAGTTTCCTGGGCTTAGCAGGTTATTATCGCCGGTTTGTGAAGGGATTTTCATCCATTGCGGCCCTGATTACCAGGTTGACTCAGAAGAGTGCCCAGTTCAGGTGGTCAGAGGAGTGTGAGGAGAGCTTTCAGAAGCTCAAGACATCCTTGACCACGACACCAATGTTAGTTTTTCCCATAGGTTCAGGATCGTATACCGTGTATTGTGATACTTCAAGGGTTGGGCTTGCACAATGATGATGCAGGATGGCAAGGTTATAGCCTGTGCTTATCATCAGTTGAAGTTTCATGAGAAGATTTATCCAGTTCATGACTTGGATTTAGCAGCTACTATACATGCATTGAAGATTTGGAGGCATTATTTGTATGGTGTGCCATGTGAGGTGTTCACGGATCATAAGAGCTTGCAGTATCCGTTCAAATAGAAGGAGTTGAACATGAGGCATAGGAGATGGTTAGAGTTGCTGAAGGATTATGATATTACCATTCTTTATCATCCGGGGAAGGCCAATGTGGTGGCCGATGCTTTGAGCCAGAAGTCAGCTAGTATGGGTAGTATTGCTTATTCATCAGTTGGAGAGTGACCTCTTGCTTTGGATGTCCAGGCGTTAGCCAACCGATTTGTGAGATTGGAGGTTTCTGAGACTGTCAGTGTTTTGGCCCATACCATAGCCCGTTCTTCCTTATATGACCGTATTCGGGCCAGGCAGTATGATGATCGCCATTTATGTGTTCTTAGAGATAGAGTCAGGAACGGAGATGCCAAGCAGGTTACGGTTGATGTTGAGGGAGTTTTGAGGATGCAAGGAAGGTTTTGTGTACTTGATGTGGATGGTATTCATGAGTTGATACTTCAGGAGGCCCATAGTTCCCGGTATTCTATTCATCCGGGCGCCGCAAAGATGTACCAAGACTTGCGGCAACACTATTGGTGGCAGAGGATGAAGAAGGATATTGTAGCTTATGTAGCTCGGTGTTTGAACTGTCAGCAGGTTAAGTACGACCACCAGAGGCCCGGTGGTTTGATGCAGCATATTCAGCTTCCCGAGTGGAAGTGGGAGTGTATCACAATGGACTTTGTAGTTGGACTCCCACGGACTCAGAGGATGTTTGATGCAGTATGGGTCGTTATGGATAGGCTGAACAAGTCAGCGCACTTCATCCCAGTATCAGTTTCGTATTAAGTAGAGAAGTTGGCAAGGATCTATATGAGAGAGATTGTTAGAATGCATGGGGTGTGCGCATATCCATATGCATTTCTAGAGAGTATTGCAGCGAGAGTTGGGCACACAGATTGATTTGAGCACATCATTTCATCCTCAGACGGACGGACAGTCCAAGCGTACCATTCAAATTTTGGAGGATATGTTGCGAGCTTGTGTCATTGACTTGGTGGATCATGGTATCAGTTCTTGCCTTTAGCAGAGTTTGCCTGCAACAACAGCTACCAGTCAAGCATCCAGATGGCTCCTTATGAGGAATTGTATGGTAGGCGATGTCGGTCTCCAGTCAGATGGTTTGAGCCGGGAGAGGCTACATTGTTGGGTTCCGCATTAGTACAGGATGCCTTGTACAAGATAAAGATCATTCAAGATGGACTTCGTACAGCTCAGTCGAGGTAGAAGAGTTATGCGGACCACAGAGTTCGAGATTTGGCATTTATTATAGGCAACCGGGTATTTCTTCGGATGTCGCCCATGAATGGCGTGATGAGATTCGAAAAGAAAGGCAAGTTGAGCCCTAGGTACATTGGTCTATTTGAGATTCTAGACAAGGTAGGAGAGGTGGCCTACAGACTTGCCTTGCCACCTAGTTTGTCAGTCGTGCACCCGGTGTTTCATGTATCTATGCTCCGGAGGTATATTGCAGATCCATCTCATGTTCTTGACTTCAGCGGTGTCCAGTTAGACCAGGATTTGACTTATGAGGAGGAGCCAGTAGCCATATTATCTAGGCAGGTTTGTCAGTTGAGATCGAAGAGTTATCCTTTGGTTCGTGTTCAATGGAGAGGTTAGCCTACCGAGGCAGCGACTTGGGAGTCCGAGTCCGATATGAGGAGTCGTTATCCCCATCTTTTCTCAGACTCATGTACCTTTTTATGTCCGTTCGAGGATGAACGGTTATTTTAGAGGTGGAGATTGTGATGACCCAAAAGGCCATCATATGTTAATTTATCTAAATCTGTGTTCCGAGGCCCCAAAAGCCTCCGTTAATCTCACCTCGATATGCGTGTGCATCCCGGGCATGTAGCCGGGAAGATTTTTTATGTGAAAACTTGAGGAAAAGTTGAAATTTATAATAATTAATTGATGAAAGTTGACTTTGGTCAATATTTTTGGTAAACGGACCCAGACTCATGATTTGACGGTCCCGGAGAGACCGTAGGAAAATATGTGACTTGGGCGTATACCCGGAATCGAATTCCGAAGTCCCAAGTCCGAGAAATGATTTTTTAAAGAAAATTATTTTTTGAAAATAATAAAGACTTTTGAAAATGAATTTTGATGTGAAACCTGTGTTACCGGGCCCGTATTATGGTTCCGGAGCCCGGAACAGGTTTAATATGTGTTATATGAGCTATCTGTAAAATTTGGTGTAAAACGGACTTGGTTTGACGTGTTTCAGATCAAAAATAGAAAATTTGATAGTTTATGAAGTTTGAGAAAATTCTATAGATTTTGGAGTTTAATTCATTGTTTTGATGTTATATTTTGGTGGTTTCATTACTCGAATAAGTCCGTAAGATGATTTTGAGGTCGTGTGTACATTGGGTTTAAGGTTCCGAGGGCTCGGGTGAGTTTCGGGTAGGTCTCGGGAGGTCTTTAGGCTTAATATATAGCTGTTGGAGGTCACAGAACTCAGATCTCTGAACTTACCACCGAGGTCCGCGGTCCTTTTTCGCGGACAACACTAAGGGCATCGCGGCTGCGGTCATTTTTCGTGGCCCGCGGTGGAGGAGGTGGAACACTGGTCCGACTTCGGAGGCCTATATCTTTTGATCTACAAGGAATTTTAAGATGATTCAAAAACAACAGTTGTAGCCTTTCGTGTCTTGTTTCTAGAAAGGTAAAGAAACCGTAATTTCGACATTTGTAGGAAATGTTATGGCCAAAATACTAAAGAATGTTACTACAGTCATTTTTCTTGGTTTTCTTCAGCTTTTCTTGGTCTTTGCTAGCGCGGCCGCGGTCCATTTTTTGCTGACCGCGGTGGGGGGACCTGAGAAGGGTATAAATGGACAGGAATTTCAGTTATTTTCATTTTTCAAAGCCCTAAAAACATAAGAGGCTATTTTCCAAACACTATTTCTTCTCCAAAACATTAGTAAGTGATTTCTAACTCATTTTCTTTACTTCTTAACTTCTTTTTACAAGATTTCACCCTAGAATCTAGGCCTAAAATCATGAAATCAAAGTAGAAATTAGGGGTTTTGGGAAGTTTGGGTAATTCAACCTCAATTTGGGGTCGGATTTCAAAACATATCATATATTTGAACTCGTGGGGGTATGCGTGATCGGGTTTTTGTCCGAGCCTCGTGTTTGGACCAAGAAAGCCCGGGGTCGAATTTTGGTATTTTTGAAAGAATGCTAGGAAATGGATAATTAGGCTATGGTATTGATTTATTGAGTCATTATTGATATACTGAAGTTAATTATGTCCAGATGTTGTTGTTCCGGAGTTGAATTCAAAAGGAAAGGCGGTGTTAGAGGCTTGATTGCTATTTTTGCACCCGAGGTAAGTGTCTTTCCTAACTTTGGCGAGGGAATAGGTATCGTATGCTATCTGCTAAGTGTTTATCATGTTCAATACATAGGTGAGGTGATGAGTACCTATGCATTGTGTGTCAAGCATGCCCGTGAGTCCATTTTTGATAAAATTCTTGTTCTTACTCCCATATCCGTTGTATTATGAATTTGTCTCTACTTAGATGTTGATTGTTGTTGAAACTCCTCGTAGATGAACTTCAGATGTAATGGTCCTACTAAGGACCCAACTGTAAAGGATATACTTGAAAAGGTTGGTTATAGCTGAGACCCTTGCTGGGCAATTTGTTATGATAATGATTGATACTTTCCCCTTGCCGGGTGATCATGATTTGTGATTCCACTGTGCTGCATTTCTTTCCATTTTGATAATTGTCATTGCATTGGTTACATTTATTACATCATATATTTCATAGTGAGGAATAGAGTAAAAGTACGAAGCGTGATGTCGTGCCATGATTTACATTGATTACATCATATATTGCATAGTGAGGAAGAGAGTAAAAGCACGAAGGGTGATCCCATGCCATGATTTACATTGATTACATCATATATTGCATAGTGAGGAAAAGAGTAAAAGCACGAAGGGTGATGTCGTGCCATGATTTACATATCTTACATCACATATTGCATAGTGAGGAAGAGAGTAAAATCACGAAGGGTGATGTCGTGCCATGATTTACATATCTTACATCACATATTGCATAGTGAGGAAGAGAGTAAAATCACGAAGGGTGATGTCGTGCCATGATTTATATTTAAAAGCACGAAGGTTGATACCGTGGCATGATTTATACTTAAAAGCACGAAGGTTGATGTCGTGCCATGATTACATTGCCATACATGATACATTGCATCTTGAGGAAGAGAGTAAAAGCACGAAGAGTGATGCCGTGCCATGATTCATGTTATCTTACATCATACATTGCATTGTGAGAAAGAGAGTAAAGGCACGAAGGGTAATGTCGTGCCATAATTAAATTTCTGGCATTATATTTCTTTCATTAGCATATTTCTAATAAATTGCCTTCTTGTCTATTCCTATGTGCTTAATTAATTGTTTTATCTCACTTGTTACCCCATTATCTGCTTCCATATCGCCCTACGTATCTGTTTATCTGTTGCTTTGTTTTTCCACGATATATGTTGTAGAATAGGACAGGTTAATGTTTGTTGTCAAGTCTAGCCTCGTCACTACTTCGGTCGAGGTTAGGCTCGGGACTTACTCAACATAGGGTCGGTTGTACTGATGCTACACTGCACATCTTATTGTTGTGCAGATCCCGCACCCGGACCCAGTAGATAGCGTTGAAGGAGTCTCCTTCAGTCCACCCCAGAGGATTCAAGGCATACCCGCTGGCGTTCGTGGGCCTTGGCGTCTCTCCTATCCCTAGTTCTTTATTTCTGTCTTGTCTTTCCTCTAGTTTTCAGAGACAGTCATGTATTTCCTTTCAGACTTTGTATTTAGCACTCCTATAGACAGTTCGTGAGTTTGTGACTCCAGGTTTTGGAAAATTATTGCAACGTTGTATTATGTTATCCTTACTTAGCTTTGACACTTTATCTATTTCCGCTATTAAATATTGTGAACTGTTGTTAGCTTATTCTGTTAATTCGGTGTTATCATGTTAGTTTCACTGTACACGTTGGCTTGTCTAGCGGGTTCAACGTTAGACGCCATCACGGCCCGAAGGTGGGATTTCGGTTCGTGACATATAGTGTTTCCAATCCAAGGAGACAGGATTCACACTAGGTTGTCTATGGTAACCAAGGCTTTAATGGAACGAATTGAGGGGCAAAATACACTATTGTCCCAATGATCATAGCAGAAATGTACCGAGCTCTAGACCGTTGCAAGAAGGGGTTCGGACATTTTGAGGGTTGCAATTTGTTGCTGCAGTTTTGGTTGTTGGAGCATTTTCAAAAGGGCCAGTACCGTCAGGAACTTCCACGAAGACTCTGGAATAACCACATAGCTTTCCATCATCCGAAAAGAATGACCTTCATCCCATATAGGTTTACACAACCGGAGAACACTATAGATTGGGTATACTTTTTTAGCAATCTGACCGAGGACATGTTCCATTAGATGTTCGAGTGGTTCCCTACTAGCAAATTCATCATCAGATCCAGGAATGTTCAACATTTGGTGCTGATTGGGTTGAGGGGCATATATCCCTATGTTCCTATCAGGGTCATGAGACAAGCTGGGATAAAATAAGTCATACCGTGAGTCTCCAAGATGAGTCATTACAAAGCAGACTTTCAGGGCAATGCCATTCCATACAAATGTGAGGCCCAACACATGTGGCATTTGGTTGGACGATGACATAGCGGGAGAAGTCGAGCCAGGGTCATAGACAAAGCTACCGAAGCACAGGTGAAATACAAAAGGTTGCGCAAAAGAATCCTTGAATCCGAGGCCAGACATTTGGAACAAGAGAAGGTAGACATGGAATCAATTAATGGGTGGAAGGAAATTGCTACAAAGTCAACGAAAAGGTTAGAATATTTAGAGCAGGGTCTAACGGAACTGGAAGGGAAGATGACGAAAAGGGTCGTAGACTGTCAGAATGCAGAGAGAAACGAAGGAGCCTAGCAAGGGCGTATTTGCTGCTCGACATGCGCGACCTGGGGAATCTGATCTATGGGGCCAAGCTTGGAGAAGGTCCCTCTTGGACCAAGTAGATTAGAATTATTGTTTACTTCATTTTCTATTGTCGTTTAGAATTTGAATGTAATAAGGCAAATGCCATTAGTAACTTAATTATTTATTGGTGTTTTAGAAGTTTGACTTATTTATTACATTAATTAAATGAGGCAATTATCGATATTAAATTTCTCCAAAGTCTACGTAACGCTAGGCGTACCTCGGGCACAACGAGGTCCCCAAATTAGGATGCGAATTTATAATTCCGCAATACATGTTTAAATACTGCAAATATTTCTTCAAAATCCCTGCTGACTTGTTTACCTTTTTATATATTTTTCTTTATTTTGATTATTCCCATCCCCTAAGATTGGTTCGTGCATACTGGCATCATCAGCATACCATACCAGATCCAGAGGCCCTCCACCTCCTCCTCCTCCAATTAATCCTAAAAGTAAGGGAAATGCTAAGATGGATGATATGAGCGGTATCAGGAAAGACAATGTGGAAAATGTTGAAAATTCACACGGTCGGAGTATTCCGGCATAGAATAATTTGGTTCTACGATTGGAGCAAAAAAATACTGGAACTACAGGGGAACTTGAGCATGTCCGCAACTTGGAAAACCTTTCCCTCACCTTAAACGTCCTGGATATTAACCAACAAAATGCCCAGAACCCAATACCCCCTCAAAACACACCGAACCAACATCCATAGAATCCTCCCGCACAACATCAATATGCAACACCTCCCCAAAATCCTAATCCTCCACCAGTACCAACTCCTCTTCCATACCAACATCTCCCGACTCAGTACCCACAAACCACTACCTACCATACTCCTCAAAATGCACCGCAACCCATTCAGGATCCACAGTACTATGAAAGGCTAATGGTTATCGAAAATCACAAATTCTCTGACATCATCAAACTAGGGGAAAGGATTGAAGAAGGAATCAAAAGCGGGATGGTGACCAATTTTGAGGCATTGTATGCTACAAACAAAGCATAGCAATCAGGGGGTATATCAAAGAAGAAAGAAGATGGAGCTGTGATGGTAGCCCAAGGTCAAAAATCTCCACTCACATACCAAACACCTCCACCCACATATCAACCTTCACCTCCCAGATATCTGCAACCCACCACCGCCTACCATACTTATAACACCCAGCCAGCCTATAATCACTCACCGCCAACCCGCTAAAACTATTAAAAAATCCAAACATAACTTTGACCGCAGGCCACCCAGAAAGCTACACCCATATTGCTGAACCCATCGACCAATTATACGAAAGATTGAAAGCTGCTGGATATGTTACCCCTATTCCCGCTATTTCCATGGAAAACTCCTCTCAATGGGTCAATCCAAGAAAGATATGTGCATTCCATTCCGGCATAAAAGGACATACCATAGATGAATGTCGGAATTTGAAAGACAAGATTCAAACATTGATTGATACCAAGGTCATAGAAGTAAAGGAAGCCACACCCAATGTCTGCAACAACCCTCTTCCGGATCATAGGGTGAAGGAGTAAATGTGATAGAGACTGATGAAGAATGGGATCCTGAAGGGTCAATCGGACTTATTTGAGAAGGGGATGATCTTAAGAAACCTGCAGTCACCCTCACTCCTATTGTGGTACAAATACAGCCACCAGCCGAAGTTCAAGTAGCCGCATCAACTCAGTTCGAAATTGAAGTGACAACACCTACAGCACCGCCTGCTCCATTCGAAGTAGAAATAACCACACCCTTCAATGTGACGGTAGCATCCACACCACCTTCTAATTCCAATGCCGTACCTTGGGATTATGTTGAAGAATCCAGGAGAAAAGGAAAAGCAAAAAAGGAAGAATTTGGTGCGGCGCAGGAGATGACCAGAACCGACAAAATTTATACACCCGAGAATTTGGGAGGAACGAGTAAAGAAGCCGCTGCCAAAAAACCTATCATTGAAACCGGCCTGGATGATCTTTCGAGAAAGGTACAAGCAAGGGAATATTCTATGGTGGACCATCTGAACAAAACTCCCGCCCAGATATCCATCCTATCATTATTGCAGAATTTCGAGCCGTACAGGAATGCTTTAATGAAAGTATTGAATGAATCTTACGTACCTAACAATATAACCAGTGCGGAGATGGCCAATATGGTAGGGAAATTACCAGAGATCCAAAAGATTACCTTTCATGAAGACGAATTACCACCAGAAGGGTTAAGCCAAAACAGGGCACTGCACATCAC
Source organism: Nicotiana paniculata (assembly GCA_005239505.1). Lineage (NCBI taxonomy): Eukaryota > Viridiplantae > Streptophyta > Magnoliopsida > Solanales > Solanaceae > Nicotiana > Nicotiana paniculata. The sequence goes on along the minus strand of ML316200.1, from coordinate 67,717 downwards.
GGTACAATGCGAGGATAAATTTATTGCCATGGTTATGATAGATGAAGGATCCAACCTCAACATTTGTCCGCTAATAACACTGAAAAGGTTGGGTAAAGTTTTGCATGAAATACGAGCAGGGACCATGAACGTGAAGGAATTCGATAGGTCTCAAACGGCCAAAATTGGAGAAACCAATCTATGCTTGCAGATGGGTCCGACTTGGTTCGATGTCAAATTTCAAGTGCTAGACATATCTGCCTCATATAATCTGCTGTTGGGACGACCTTGGATACACGCTGCCGGGGCCGTGGCATCTACTTTGCATCAGGCTGTGAAATTCAAATGGAATCATCAGGAAGTGATCATTCATGGAGATGGGAGTAATCCAATCTATACCAACCAATCTGTTCCGGTCGTGGAGAATAGAAGGAAGTTAGGAGGGGCAACTTATCACCGGATCGAGCGCGTCAACGCAATAGAGAAAGAAAAGTGGTGGAGGAGTAAAATAAAAAGCATACTAGCATGGTTAGGGTATGTACCCGGCAAAGGGCTCGGTAAGAAACTCCAAGGCATTACCAAGCCGATACAGCTAAAACGTCACGGTACAACCTTTGGGCTTGGATATCAATATACCTGTCAAGAATATAATGATTGGTTTCCGCCATGGACTGGTCCCTATTACCCTCTTGAGCAACCGCTGCCGCATTTGAGCCAATCTTTTCATCAGGTTGACATAATATGGGGATCTGTAGAAGAGGAAGCATTAGCTGGTCTAAAGAACCTGTTCTTGGAAGACGGAGATATGGACTGCAATGTCATAGTTGAGGAGGATGAGGAGGAAGGACTTATCATCCAGACAGTGGAGAAGGGAGCAGCTCTCAAGAATTGGACCGCCACACCATCCAGTGCCAGACGAATCCCGGGGTAGCATGGCTACTAGTGTTATTTGACAATAATTCTTTTGAGCGTTTTGTTTTGAAAACATCTTTATGTCCTTTCAGTATTTTGTTCTGAAAAACATTATTTGAAGTCATTTAAACATTACTTTGTTTAACGTTTCAGCATTTCTCAATAGTTTGATGTTTTATTGTCACTATATTTTTCTAAAGCATTACTATTTCTTACATTGATGAACCAACAACTGTGACATGTAATGAGACAAATATAAGGATAGTGACTCAGAAAAGGTAGAAGAAGAAGACATGATACTTGAGGAAATCATTAGAGAAGTTGAAAACTTTGAGAACAAACCTAAGTCCAACCTGGACGAGGCCGAGATAGTCAACTTGGAAGATTCTGAAACCGTCAAAGAAACCCGCATAAGCATTCACTTGTCACCGTCAAAGAAGGAAGAATACACTTGTTTCCTGCGAGAGTATGATGAAATTTTTGCATGGTCATATGACGATATGACAGGGTTGAGCACATCTATAGTGGCTCACAAGTTGCCTACCAATCCAATGTGTCCACCAGTAAAGCAAAAACTTAGAAAATTAAAAACATACATGAGCTTGAAAATCAAGGAGGAAGTCACTAAGAAAATCAAATATAAAGTCCTCAGGGTAGTTGAATATCTGACTTGGTTAGCCAACATTGTACCGGTTCCAAAGAAAGACGGGAAGGTCAGGGTATGTTTCGACTATCGGGATTTAAATAGAGCAAGTCCCAAAGACAATTCCCCACTATCATCAAATTTGGATGGACGAAGAGGTGTCATTCATAGGAGAAGATATTGTTGAAGCCTACGACGGTTGGAGATTGTTTTTCGACGGAGCCGCAAATTTTAAGGGATTGGTATCAGAGTTGTCTTGATATCAGAAATCGGTTAGAACTACCTGGTGTCCGCAAAACTCAAGTTTCCATGCACCAACAATATGGCGGAATATGAAGCATGCATATTAGGGCTCAATTTGGCTGTCGACATGAATGTTCAGGAATTGCTGGTGATTGGGCACTCAAACCTGCTGGTGCACCAGGTACAGAGAGAATGGGCTACAAATAATACCAAGATACTACCATATCTGCACCACATACAAAAGATGATAAGGAGGTTCATGAAGATAGAGTTCCGACATGTCCCCAGAATCAGAATGAATTTGAAAATGTATTGGCCACTTAGTACTCCATGATACAACATCCAGACAAGAATTTCATCGATCCCATTCATGTGATAATCCATAATCAGCCAGCTTATTGTGCTCACCTCAGAGAAGAAATGGATGGAAATCCGTGGTTCCACGATATTGGGAAATATTTGGCAAAAGAAGAATATCCAGAGCATGCAAGCCAAACTCAGAAATGCACACTTCGGAGGTTGTCCAACCATTTATTCCAAAGCGGAGGAATTCTGTATAGAAGAACTCTTGATCTAGGTCTATTAAGGTGTGTTGACGCCAAAGGGGCTTCCAAATTGCTTGAGGAAGTACATGCCGGAACCTGTGGCGCACATATAAATGGTTTCTTCCTAGCCAAGAAGATACTTAGAGCCGGATATTTTTTGATGACTATGGAAATAGACTGCATCCGGTATGTCCAGAAATGTCACCAGTGCCAGATATGCGTAGATATAATACGGGTACCACAAAACGAGATCAATGCAACAGGTGCATCTCGGCCTTTTGCAGCCTGGGGAACGGATATCATCGGTCCAATCGAACCCGCTTCTTTAAACGGGCACATGTTCATTTTAGTGGCCGTAGATTATTTCACAAAATGGGTTGAAGCTGCATCCTACAAAGCTATAACCAAGAGAGTCGTCGCCAATTTTGTCAGGGATCGTATTGTTTGTCCATTCGGGGTTCCAGAATCCACTATCACTGACAATGCTACCAATCTCAATAGTGATTTGATGAAAGCCATGTGTGAAACTTTCAAAATCAATCACAAGAATTCCACAGCATACATGCCTCAAATGAATGGAGCCATGGAGGCCGCCAACAAAAACATCAAGAAGATACTAAGGAAGACGGTAGAGAATCACAAGCAATGGCACGAGAAATTACCATTCGCCTTATTGGGATGCCGCACTACAGTCTGCACATCAACTGGGGAAACTTCGTACCTATTTGTCTATGGTATTGAAGTCGTTATCCCCGCCGAAGTAGACATTACTTCTCTAAGGATCATACAAGAAGCTGAACTCAGTGATGCAGAATGGATAAGAAGCCGCTATGAGAAATTCTCATTTAAGGAAAAAGAATGAATGCAGTGTGTCATGGTCAGCTTTATCAGAACAGAATGTCTAGAGCTTTCAATAAAAAGGTCAAACCTAGATAGTTCACACCGGGGCAGCTGGTGTTGAAACGAATCTTTCCACATCAAGATGAAGCAAAAGGGAAATTCTCACCCAACTGGCAAGGACCTTATATAGTTCACAGGGTACTAAGAGGAGGAGCACTCATACTCGCAAAAATGGACGGAGAGATTTGGCCAAAGCCTATCTATTCAGATGCAGTCAAAAGATACTATGTTTAAACTATTTGTATTTCTTCACATGATGTAACTGAACTACGCTTGACCTGATTCTCGTTTAAGAGGGGATACGTAGGCAGCCCCGTGGGTTTGGTCACAATTCAATAAAATTTCCATTTTCCCCACAATCAGAAACTAGGGCAGAATTTTGAGGAGGACCCTCAAAATTCCGAAGCAGGTTCAGTCAATGACACTGTGCGCGGTACTGCCAGAAGTTTGTCTAGATAACTGGGGCAGAATTTTGAGGAGGACCCTCAAAATTCTATGTCAAGAAGCTCACAATAATGTCACAGTTAGTGGTTCATCTAATCGATTTTTAACCTCATATTACTATGTTTTGAATAATTATGCATGCATATTTTTTTTTAGCCAAATGCTACACATGGTGACTTGAACAGGACCCTAGGACGGAGTGGATCAAAGCAAGCAGATAAAGGAACGAACCAACCTCACCCGAAAACTCACGATTTTTCTTCGGATGCAGGAACAAAGAACAACCACAAGTGTCGTCAGAACGACAAAGCCACCAGACACAAATATATCTCCAGCTAAGAAACACTTCGCCCTTACCTACTACTCGGCCATTTGCATGAGACTAAGCACTGTCATGAATCTTGAATGAGGGTAAGCCCTGCCTTCTGAATTTCATAAGCCTAAGCATTGCGTTCCCCTTGCATGAGACTAAGCACTGTCTCGAATCTTGCATGAGGCTAAGACTTGCCTCCTTAATTGCATAAGGCTAAGCATTTCCTTCTCCTTGAATGAGACTAAGCACTGTCTCGAATCTTGCATGAGTAGCCCTGCCTCCTCAATTGCATAAGGCTAAGAATTGCCTTCTCCTTGCATGATACAAAGCACTGTCTCGAATCTTGCATGAGGCTAAGGCTTGCCTCCTTAATTGCATAAGGCTAACCATTGCCAAGCATTGCCTTCCCCCTACATGAGACTAAGCATTGTCTCGAATCTTGCGTGAGGCTAAGCCATGCCTCCTCAATTGCATAAGGCTAAGAATTTCCTTCTCCTTGCATGAGACTAATCATTGTCTCAAATCCTTCACGAGGTTAGGCCCTACCTCTTTATTTGCACAAGGCTAAGCTCTACCTTCCCAGCACGAGACTAAGCATTGTCTCTCTTTGCATAAACTCAGATGTTGATGTATCCTAAACCTTGCATTATTCTCTTCTTTCGAGGCTAAGATCGATACCCAATTCTACACAAGACTAAGCTTTGTCTTATTTTATCTCTGGCATCATGTCTCTGCATCTCATAGGCTTATATATAGCAAATTTGTCCAAAGGCGTCATAGTCCGAAGGCAGCATCCTCATAGCTGGAAGACACCATGTCATGGCCTGAGGATCTCTTAATCTTGCACATCATTATTCAAAGGCATCATGGTTCGGAGGCACCATCTTCATAGAGCGAGAACATTATTTCATGGGTTGCGAATCCTTTACCGCACAATTCATCGCCCGGAACATCATGGTCTAAGGACGTAATCCTCACCTTCCAAAGACAATCTCCATGGTCCAAAGAGAATTTGCATCATGTTTAAATTTACAAAAAAAAAAAATCTATATGCACATATTGTGTTTTGAGTTTGCAGGTGATCCGGAAGGTAACCGTTATCCTAACGGGAGCAATCTTCGCTCCAGTTTCCACTCAATATTCATATCCTTCAATTATTTCAAACGTAGCCAAATCTCATCTGATACACGCTTAAATATCCATAACCATTCTCAATCCCGATTTATCTTATCCAGAATATTTTTTCCACTCTTACAGACAACTCCTTAAATTTATTCCACTGTCGGATCCAGAACTACACAAGGCCTGGTTCCTGTAAAACAAGGGATATGTAGGCAGCTCAAAAGCCAGAGTGCTACCTATATTTTAAAATGACTCCATTTGGTCAAAATCGGTCATCATTTCTTTACCCGACAACTCTTTCATCCTTTCCGGGTAAAGAAGGACAATTGCTAATATCCAATTTTCCCACATATTTCTTAAAAGAAAATATATACATTCAAATTAGTATATTTGTAGCATCATCTAATTTATAAACCTATACCAACATTTTTCATAATTTTCCATAATTTTTAAAAGGCTTTAAATCAATTTATTTCTGCATTTTTATAAATATCCAATAATTATCCTTCAAATTATGTTTGTGATGATTTGATATCAAAATTTACACCAACATGCATATTTTTAAATATTTTATTTAATTTAATCTCTCATAATTACTTGCATTTTTAGGCTAATTGCACATTTTTGCAATAATAGTCTATATTCATGTATAATTACATTATTTATGCAAAGAATATCTTTTATATTTTTATAATGTTAAGTTATTATTATTAATCATTTCAGTGCATAAATAATATTATTTATTTATTTATTTATTTATTTATTACTTTTACAAATTATTTTGATAAAATCTTGGGTATTTCAATAATAGCATTTTCTAACCAATTTTGGACCACATTAATGGCCCAAGGCTTAGCCCAGTCCTCCATAGCCCAAACCAAACGACTGCTAAGCCAAAACCCGGTCGGTACCCGTTTATTTAACACGCCCCAGTCCCATTTTAAAATCCTGGTCGTGCCTACAATTAACCTACCATTTTTATTACCCAACCCCAAACCCTAAGTCCTCATTCCCTCTAGCTTGCCGCCCTCAAACGCTCTCTTCGTCTATGAAATCCTAGCGCCGGCACTTCAAATCCCCTTCGATTCCAACCTAGATATGGAATCGATCATCGATTACCTTACCTTATCGACCCCTCTTCACTATTGGATACTCATTTATGGTATTACATAATTGCTTGCCTAACATGGCAAGACAATTTCTTTGTTTCTGGACCAAATCTTGTTCAAACCTTCACTTCTTTCCATCTATGTTCATTTTCGTCTCTTTATGGTATTGTAACGACCCAATTCACCCTCCTAAGGTGTCGCGAAGGGGGAATCTGAAGTAAAACACAAGAAATAATAAGGGATAAGGTCAATGATATAAATAACATACTAGCAGCTCGGCTCATACAACATATAACTCCCCAAAACCCGGAATGTCACAGAGAATCACAAGCTTCTAACACTAGTATAGCTCTAACAAAAAATGGAAAGTACATAAGAGAATCTTTACAGGCTAGAATGGAAAGGGACTCAGAGGATTCTGCGGATGCGGCAGAAATACCTGGCGGTCTCCTGGAATCAGCAACAATGACTAACCACGGGGATGATAGCTCGTACCTGGATCTGTACACGAAACAGATGTGCAGGAAAGGGCACGGGTACACCACATTTGGTACCTAGTAAGTGTCAAATCTAACCCCAGTGAAGTAGTGACGAGGTCGGGTTAAGGCTCTACTAGATTTCTGTATAAATCGATTTAAAAAAGTACAAAGATAGGTAATGTATACAATAAACAATTTAAGAAAAACAATATAAAATTTACAGTAAAGAGAGAGTCCTCGGCTCAACACAATATATATCACGAGGTGGAATCTCCCGGGATACCGTCCCGTAGTTCCAAATGATTATGCAGTATAAGGGGATCTCCCATAATACATTCGTAGTCCCAAAATAAATATGAAATACAGAGGGATCTCACAGAATACGTCCGTAGTCCCAAGTAAATATGCAGTACAGGGGGATATCCTGGAATACGTCTATAGTCCCAAAGTAAATATGCAGTACATGGAGATCTCCCGGAATACATCTGTAGTCCCAAAGTAAATATGCAGTACATAGGGATCTCCCAGAATACGTCCATAGTCCCAATTTAAATATGCAATACAGGGGGATCTCCCGCAATACGTCTGTAGTCCCAATTTAAATATGCTATGCAGGATGAATGACAAGCATAACATCAAATTTGCACAGTTTATACTAATCAAAGATAAGCCAAATAAGGGCTTAACTAAGCATTTCGCACAGAAAATCAAGTAGGCAGTTAAGCACGTAAGCATGCTTTCCTAATCTAAACTAAACAATATATCATATGAGAGCAAGTTCATAAAAGAGAGAAAAAACAATATATGATTTAGTAAGGGAAAATGATATTTTTGAAACAACGGCCCGTGTACGTACTCGTCACCTCACGTACACAGCTCCCACACAACATTTACTATCAAATATTCTAAGGGGAAGTCCCCAACACAAAGTTAGGCAAGCCACTTAGTTTGACTGCTCAATTCAACCTAGAATCACATTTTGCCACGAGTACCAAACTCCGAACGGCCTGAATCTATTCAAATAAGTTTCATAATGTGAATATCGCTACAAGCAAATAATTTAACAGCTAAATTTGAAGCTAAAACGCAAAATTAGGGAAATTTCCCAAAAAGTCTCCTGGGCGCACGACTCGGAATCGGGTGAAAGTCGAAAATTCCGAACAACCAATCACTCATGAGTACACTCAAGCAAAAATCATCAAAATCCGACGTCGAATTCTCACTCAAAACTCGGATTCTCAATTGGGGGACCTTTCTCTCATTTTCAAACATTTTCCCACAATTTCTCCCTAATTAGGTTGAAGAATTCACTAAAGATTGATGAAATACAAGGGAAAAAGGATTAGGAATCGTTACCTATTGATCTCCTCTTCAAAATCCTCATAAAATCTCCAATTCCTGAGCTCCAAATTGATTTTAGAAATTATGAACTCCAACCCTCAATTTCTCCTATTTCGGACCAGTGATTTCCGCTTCTGCATCAATTGCGCCACACCTACGGAAAAGGCATCGCAGGTGCGAAAACTCATTAATTGGGTTGCGGCCGCACCTATGGTATTTGTGCCGCATCTGCAGTCCCGCACCTGTAGTCTCCTAGCCGCACCTGCGGACCCAGCCTGCCTTGGGGAAATCCACACCAACGCAACCCCTTATCGCACCTGCGGCTCCCTTTTTCGCAGGTGCGAGACACCAACACCACCAACTTCAATTATTAGCTTAAGTCTAAAAAACTTCCCGTTAAGCACCCGTAACACACCCGAGGCCCCTGAGACCTCAACCAAATCCACCAACCAGTCCTACAACCCATTCAAACTTAGCCGAGCATTCAAACCACGTCACATAACACCAAAAACAAGAATTAAACATAAATTCAAGCCTAAGAACTTAGCAAATTTTTGAAACCCACAATGATTCCGAAACACGCCAATTTTATCTGTATTTGTGCATCTTTGTTATAGCTTTTCCTTTGATTATTTCCACCAATTTTACTTACCCTAACTTAGGGGTTTTCGATTCTTCAAACATATTTAATTCTTTAGTTGTTTGTTAAAAGCTCTGCTTTGCGCATCTATTCTTACTTGTATTTTCTTCCGGTTTGTATGTCTTTACCTAAAATTAGGTTCTGAGTTTTCTTTCCTTAGCTAACTGTTAGATTTTTCTTTGATTGATTATTACCATATTTGTGTGCACTAGCCTAGTGCTATTTAACCCCATCCCCTCTTTCCCCTTTGCACAAGACTTAGAACTGGAGAATTCTCTCACTACTAAACTATATACTGTATACTGTTATTCTATTCTGCTTTGATTGTTTGCCGGCTGGAAGCTAAGGCCAGAAATCTTCTTGATTGTTTGTTGTTTTTTATGGTCATTGTTGCATTGCTTAACCTCTTTCCGTTTCATCTAAACTAGTAAGTTGGTGAACCCTTTTTTTACTTTATTATCCGTTCAATATGTTACTGTTATTTGATTAATTGCTTTCTGTATTCTAGACATGTTTAACTAAGTAGATTAATTGATAAAATCTACTTAATTATGTGTAACTTAAGATTGTAATTTGATATTAAGTATGTTTTGACATTAGTTCACCATGAAGACTCCTTAGTTTGTTACTATCATGTTATTTATTTGATTGTGTGCTCACCATGCTATAATCTCTTTGTTAATTATTACTGATAATAAATGTGCTTCTTGACACATTAATTGATCAGTGGATTCCCTTTCTATGATTCGAATTCCCTACTGTCTTTTGTGAAGCATGCTCATGAATTGGTCCTTATCAGTCTATGACTTAGTTAATCTTAAAACTTGTTAGTTTCAAGTCCGCTTAGTTTCAAAGTGTTTGTTTCTATGCTATGTGTGATTCTAACCCTAAGTATACTTCCCAATCTAGTCCTTCACTCTTCTGAATCCTAATTCTTTGCTGGCTGAAAGCCAAAGTAATCTAACTACTGTCCTTGGCCTTCTTGGTGTAAGCACTGATCAGGGTTCTAATGAGACTCTCGTGAACTCTGACACACCAGCATTTGGTCCATAATTTTCCTTGAATTGGTTTTAATATTTTCACTATAGTGTGAGCACTGCCCGAGGTTCGTGAAGCCCTTGGGAACTCTGACAAACTAGAGGACTAGGCTTGGTATGCTTGTGCTGTAAAATAGAAGTGAGTCAATCATTTTGTGGTTCTATGAACACTGTCTTTGGAGAAGTTGTGAATTGAACGGCCTGGCCAATCCAGATGTTATTTTATGCATGTTGAAGGCTTCCTATAGTGTACTACTCTGTAATTTATTCAATTGATTCTGGTCTGTAATAATTGCTTGTACTAACAATTGGGGGTGATAATATTGGGACATGGGTTTATTTGATACTATGTGGGTAGATAACATGCCTTTAGGTTTTTTATACTACTATTATGTTAGATAACATGTCCATAGGTTTTATTTTATGCCTAGAAATTGTGTGCTAAAATCTGTACAAATGTTTAAGTCTGCCAAGCATGTTAGAAAACCTGCCTATATGGATTTCATTTTTGCTCAAACAAATTTTGTGAATATCTTGTTTACTTTAATTCACATGACTAGAAACCATGCCTATAGGAAATGCAATAATCTAGTTTAAATTACAGCATACTCATATCTGTTCGCTTATAAATCATGTTTTTAGGCCTTAATCAACTGTTACAATCGCCTAGTTAATATGCATGTCTTTAAAAATTAATAACAATCTCAATTACTAAACATAGAACTCATGCTCATAGGGATAACTATCATTTGTACGAAAATGCTAAAACTGGAATCTGCCTAAACGCCTTGTTAATTACCACATGAAAGTATGCCTATAGGAGTAAGTAATAATTCTGAGCTTTCATGTTGTCAATTGTAGATTAAATCACTTAGATAACCTGCCTATAGGTTCAAATGCTCTAATTGAAATCAATAGGTAATTACAGGATTACTTAGGAATTACTGTCAGCACGTTTATATTACAGAATTACCTAGAGATACTTTGCAGAAACTGTCAGCATTCTTTAAATTCCAGAATCACGTAGAAATCATCTCTATAGGATTCAATATCCATAACAGATTAAACTGTCAATACGCCAACATGTTTTGGGTGCATTTGCTGCCTTATGTGCGGGGGCTAAGTTGAGCTTTTGTCTGCTTTTGTATGAAAACTCCAATATTTTTTGTATGTCGCTTAGTTTTTACAATTTTTGAGCAACCTAAGTTGAGTCTAGAACCATCCAACGAATAGAGGTCCCAATTCCTCCAGAACCATAGGTAGGGACGGGTAGTGCATGTATATGACACAAGTTAGTATTGATTAGAGCGCTTTAGGTAAAAACTTAAAGATAGTAATCGGGTAGCAGGAGATGATAGTCTGTGCCCACTGAATAATATGAGTAACACCCCGTCTTGGGGACATACGAAGTATTATTTATTTTACACGGGGTGATCCTTTAAGCTAATAAATTTAGGATCCCTCACTCCTATTAAATAGTTCTCTCACTTCTTTATTAGAGTAATTCACATAAGTTAAGTTTGGCCGGTACCCACTGTTGTGGACCTCGAAGGGTGCCTAACATCTTCCCCTTAAGGTAATTCGAGCCCTTACCCGATCTCCGGTGAAGTAACTAGTAAAACCTGAGTCATTTGAAATAGGTGCCCTAACACACCTTGATCTGTCAGGTGGATACTCTCTCAATAACCAATTCCTTTCCCTTCTCAAAAGGAGTTGTCAAATGTCGAAACCCAATTTCGCGAGAAAAAGGGGGCGCGACAATTGTTTGGCTTTGTCGGTATTTGATCTACCTAAACTTGGTTGAGGCACTAGTTATCTGAGTTATTAGTGATATCTACATGCTATGGGTGCGTACATGTGTGGGGTTTGAGCCCATGTGCGAGCGTCGGGGTATTCATCCATATTTGGGGTAGCGCTTAGTCTATGATATGCCTAGAATTGACTGTTAAGCTTTAATATATGATGTTTTTCATACTTGTAACCTTGTTGTGAACTACCTGATGCGTGTTTGAGGATTACATAGAGGCTAATTCCCGGAGTGAACCTGATAATTGATATTTCTGTGACGAAATTGCCGATTTGAACTATGATACCACACTTTGCACATGCCTACACTTTGGCATGTCATTATACATGTCCAGGAGCATAAATTTTATATTCATTCATCATATACATGTATTCTTGTATATTGATTTTATGTGATATGATTTGGACCGGATGCCCTGTGAACACCCCGGGCGAATTATATTGTGATGTCTATGACCATGCCTTGAGGATTGTGATGTGCCTGTGACCACGCCAGGAGGATTGTAATTATTAGCATGTGAGTTGTCCGTGTAGATCCACATACTGATAGTATAGAACTTGAGTTGTCCGTGCAACATGTGAGTTATCCGTGCAATACGTGAGTTGTTCGTGCATCAGTTGGATATGGATCCATCCCCCTAGGGTCACCCTCTCATGTTTCTCTCTTGATGGTGTACATGCAGATTGCGAGAAATCAATGGGGTTCTGGTTGATGTGAGCTCTAGCAGAGCTGGTTATTGTTATTTGGTTCAGCTTGCACGCTGCAACATGCCTTATTGGCTTATTGTTATTTGGATCGGGTTGCGAGCCTCAACGGACTGATATTTGGTTATTGCATTTCTTGTTTACTTGAAATTTCCTTGACTATTTACCTAATTTACTTGAATATCTTCCTTATATGCTGGATTATTAACTGAGTAGAGCACTTTAAAATAAAGAATTGTGAGCGCCAATGTGGTTTTACCTATGTTTTCTTGATTGATCATATATTTGTTCTATACTTGCTGAATTTAAGAACTTGTACAGGTGACTGGTAAGTATCATTTATAATTCTTGCTTTTATTACCTCGACGAAGTTAGTTACAATACTTATTGAGTACACGAAGTCGATTATACTCATACTACACTTCTACACCTTGAATGTAGATCTTGGAGCTGATATTGTGATACATGACGGGACTTGACACTGAAGAGATACCTACCTTCTGGATATAGCTACCAATTATCCTTGGTAGTTTCAGGTTTGGATTCTGTTTGTATATATTCCAAACAGATGTATTATTTCATATCATCTTTCTAAATCTATGTCTTAGTGGCTCGTGACTCGTACTACCCGTCCTTGGGTTATTGTATAGAGTTTTAGTTATTTATTTATTGATCACATATTATTTCATTATAGTTGTATAGACTGTTATCTGTCTTACCTTGCAGGTTGGGTTAGGTGCCATCACGACTGGTGGGAGATTGGGTCATGACAGGCCTAGTGCACATATCGTCCCAAATCAGTAACACCTAGCCTAATATGAGCCTGGCGTACGCGTCACCTCAAAATCAATACCAAATTGTCTCTATAGCCCAAGATCAATCATCAACTGATCAAGTTTTAGTTAACCACATCCCACAATATTCAATTCAATAGTGTTACACATATGAGGCATCAGCAACATGTGAGGATTCAAGTAATAATGTATTTAGACAGAGATATCATACACGGGTATAGCCTCATGATTGAGAGTATATCTACAATTAAGGCAAATAGCTCTGAAACAAAAAGAATAGCACTATCACATCTCAAATAAATAGCACATTGCCTAGACATGATTCTAACATGAATCAGAACTCAAATAATCATGCAGGTTTAGAAAATACGGATATAACGAGGCATGATAGAAAAATAAATCCCACAATTATCTAAAACCACATCAAATCATGAATACTCCGATGCACACACACGCCCGTCACCTAGAGTGTGCATCACCCAAATACATCTCATATAATATGAATCTTAGGGATATCTACTCTAAAATCCAAGTTCAGATGTGTTGCTTACCTCAAAACATGGAAATGAATACTACAAAAAGCCCTTCCCACACGAATCGGCCTCCGAGTGCTCGAATCTAGTGCAAAACAACTTAATATAATCAATAAGAGCCATATGAAACAATCCCACAAAATAAAGCTAAGGTCTTTATAAAAATAAGAAAGTCAACCTAAAAGTCAATGTCACGACCCCAGTTAGCCCTCCGTGAAAATGTCATGATGTCACCTAGTCCCTATAACTAGGTAAGCCTAACAATGCGGAAGAACAACATAACTTGCGGAATAATTAAGTGAAAACTGAACAATCTAAACGAAAGACTGTATATAAATGTCGTTCGGCATATACAACTCAAAAATAATGCGGATGTCTACAATATCACCCCAAAACCCGGAAACTCACGGGAAACACAGGATAACAGAAAAGTAATACACTGCTCTAACTCCAGAATGTCTAAACAAATGTAAGAAAGGAAAAGCTTTCCACAAAAGCTGGAATAAGATAGAGACTCCTGGTCCAGGGACGCGGCAGATGTACCTCGAAGTTTCTGCTGGATCTCTCAACCTCGGGGATAGTTCACCTGGGTGGAGGTACCTAGATCTGCACATGAAAAACATGTGCAGAAGGGGCATGAATACACCACAACGGTTCTCAGTAAGTGTCAAGCCTAACCTCGGTCGGGTAGTGACGAGGAAGCTCAGGGCCCTACTGAGGTTAAACAATATAATAGGAATTTACAGTATGAAAATAGAAAGTAATAATGAGTACATTAGTGAAATAAGACAGGTCAACAAGGCAATAAAAAACACAAGAATAGATTAAACACGGAATATGAACAACTCAATAACAATGGTAACAATGAGGATCTCCCAGGATACCATCCTGTAGTCCTTTTCTCGACTGTCTAGTGGATCTCCCGGGATACCGTACTGTAGTCCATCATATGTATATCTGATGGATCTCCATGGATATCATCCCGTAGTCCATCATATGTGCAGTGGGGATCTCCCGGGATACCGTCCCGTAGTCCCAAAGTAAATATGTAGGGGGATCTACCGGGATACCGTCCCGTAGTCCCAAAGTAAATACACAACCACAACAAGAAGATATTCAAAAATAGAGTGCAAAAATACAAGGCAACAAGTAGTTCTAGCCTAACATGCTTCACGTAGTACAATTAAAGAAACTTAAGCAATTAGGCAATTTAGGGAAACTAGGCATGCTTTTCTACGCTAACATAGACTATAATTGCAATATAATAAAACAGGTAAAAAAGAAACTTAGTCTAAAGATTTAAAGTAAAACCGGATTTTTTCCAGCAATTAGCACAAGTACGTTCTCGTCACCTCACGTACAAGGCATTCAATTACCAATTATCACATCCTAAGGGGAAGGGTCCCCCACACAAGGTTAGACAAGCCATTTACCTCGAACCGGCTCAAAATCAACTAGAACCCACACGTTTGCCACGAGTATCCGACTCCAAATGGCTCAAATCTATACAATTCAATTACATATCTTAAATAACATCTCAATCAACTGATTCTACTATTTAATTCAAAGCTAAGGCGCGATATTAGGTAAAATGATCAAACCACCCCTCGAGCCCACGTCTTGGAATTGGGTAAAAGTTATATTTTTCGGACACCCATACACTCACGAACTCACTCGACAAGAAACAATCGAAATCTGATGCCAAAAACCCCCTTAAATTATCAGACTTTCGGTTTGGGGAAGTTTCATCAATTTCCCATGGTTTTTTACCCCATTTTTTATAATTAAACCAAAGAAAACAACGGGCATTAACGGTCTAACAATGAATTAGGATTAGAAAACGTTACCTATGATCCTTCTCTTCAAAACCCACTGAAAATCGCCAATTCCCGAGCTCCCAAACGATTTATAGACTTATGAAATAAACCCTCGGATTTTTGGAATAAACACACAGGGATCACCGCACCTGCGGTACCGCACCTGCGGAAAATGCATCACAGGTGCAGAATTCACTTAAGTCCATA
Organism: Nicotiana paniculata; assembly: GCA_005239505.1. Classification (NCBI taxonomy): domain Eukaryota; kingdom Viridiplantae; phylum Streptophyta; class Magnoliopsida; order Solanales; family Solanaceae; genus Nicotiana; species Nicotiana paniculata. The sequence goes on along the minus strand of ML316200.1, from coordinate 52,148 downwards.
GGGGCTGCACCTGCGGTCGTTTGGTCGCGCCTACGGTTCCGTACCTGCGGAACTCAGGTCGCACCTACGACCACTGGCTCAATCCCACGCCATCGCATTTGCGATCAACTCTATCGCGCCTGCGAGTTCGCACCTGCGGGAAAACCTTCGCAGGTGCGAAAACAGCAGAAGAGGTCTGATTCAGCCATTTGATAAGTCCCAATTTCTCCCGTTAAGCATCCGAAACAACCTCGAGGCCCCCGGGACCTACAAAACCACCAACCGACCCTAATACCTTATTCGAACTAGGTCGAGCCTTAAAAACACGTCTCATAACATCAAAATCATCGATTATGCATAGTTTCAAGCCTAGAAACTTAGGAAAATTCTAGAATTCATATCCGACGCCGAAACACGTCTAAACTCATCCATATGACCTCAAATTTTGCACACACATCCCAATTCACATGACGGAACTACTGTAACTTCCGGAATTCCATTTTGACCCTTAGATCAAAAACTCGCTATCGGACTAGGAACTTCAAAGATTCAAACTTCGGCATTTTAAGCCTAAATGAGATACGGACTTCCAAAATGCATTCCGAACACGCTCCCATTTATGAAATCAACCTAACAGAGCTAATGGAACCATCAGAATTCCATTCCGAGGACGTCTTCACACTGTTCCGACTATGGGCAACTTTCCAACACCTAAGCTCTCATTTAGGGACTAAGTGTCCCAAAACTCTCCGAAACTTAATATTGAACGTCCCGGCAATTCAATTTAGCAGACATAGACAAGGGGAAAACAAATAATAGGGGATCGGGGCGTTAATCCTTAAGACGACCGGCGGGGTTGTCACATCCTCCTACACTTAAACATTCGTTCATCCTCAAACGAGCATAAAGACATACCTGAAGTAGTGAAAAGAGGAGGGTAACTGCTGCGCATATCCTGCTCGGTCTCCAAGGTCGCCTCCTCGACCGGCTGAAACCGCCACTGAACCTTTATTAAAGCAATGTTCTTCAACCTGAGCTTTCTGACCTGCCTGTCCAATATAGCTACAGGCTCCTTAACATATGATAGATCCTTGTCCAATTGGACTGAGCTGAAATCCAAGATATGAGAGGGGTCGCCGTGATATCTGTGGAGCATCGAAACATGAAATACCGGATGAACTCCTGCCAAGCAGGGAGGTAAGGCAAGCTCATAAGCAAACTCCCCAACACGCCTCAATATCTCAAAAGGGCCAATAAACCTCGGACTCAACTTCCCTTTCTTCCAAAATCTCATAACGCCCTTCATAGGCGAAACCCGAAGCAGAACCCGCTCTCCGACCATATATGAAACATCACGAACCTTTCGGTCCGCGTAACTCTTCTGTCTGGACTGGGCTGTACGGAGTCTATCCTGAATCACCTTGACCTTCTCCAATGCATCCTGAACGAACTCTATGCCTAATAGCCTGGCCTCACCCGGCTCAAGCCAACCCACCGGAGATCTGCACCTCCTACCATATAAAGCCTCATACGGCGCCATCTGAATGCTAGACTGATAACTGTTGTTGTAAGAAAACTCCGCAAATGGCAAGAACTGATCCCAAGACCCTTCAAACTCGATCACACACGCACGGAGCATATCCTCAATAATCTGAATAGTGCGCTCGGACTGTCCGTCCGTCTGGGGGTGAAATGTTGTGCTCAACTCCACCCTGGTACCTAACTCCTGCTGAACGGATCTCTAGAACTGTGAAGTGAACTGAGTACCTCTGTTTGAAATAATAGAAACTGGAATACCATGCAGACGAACTATCTCCCGAATATAAATCTCCGCCAACCGCTCCGATGAATAAGTAGTCAGTACCGGAATGAAATGGGCTGATTTGGTCAGCCGATCCACAATCACCCAAATAGCATCATGCTTCCTAAAAGTCCGAGGAAGTCCAACTAAAAGTCCATGGTGATTCGCTCCCACTTCCACTCTGGACGCTCAATCTGCTGAAGTAACCCTCCCAGTCTTTGATGCTCACATTTTACCTGCTGACGGTTGAGACACTTGGCTACAAACTTTGCTATATCCTTCTTCATTCTTCGCCACCAATAGTGTTGTCTCAGATCCTGGTACATCTTCGTGGTACCCGGATGGATGGAATACCTCGAACTATGGGCCTCAGCTAAAATCAACTCCCAAAGCCCATAAACATTGGGCACACAAATCCGACCCTACATCCTCAATACCCCGTCACCCCCAATGGTCACATCTCTAGCATCACCGTGTTGAAACGTGTCCTTGAGGACAAGTAAATGAGGGTCATCATATTGCCGCTCCCTGATACGATCAAATAAGGAAGACCGAGAAACCACACAAGCTAGGACCCGACTGGGCTCCGAAAGGTCCAATCTCACAAACTGACTGGCTAAGGCCTGAACATCCATCGCCATAGGCCTCTCTGAAGCTGGTAAATATGCCAAACTACCTAAACTCTCCACCCGGTGACTCAAGGGGTCGGCCACCACATTGGCCTTCCCCGGGTGATATAATATAGTGAGGTCATAGTCCTTTAGCAACTCTAACCATCTACGCTGGCGCAAATTTAGATCCTTCTGCCTGAATATGTGTCACAAACTCCGGTGATCCATAAATATCTCACCTGGAACATCATATAAATAATGACGCCAGATCTTCAAGGCATAAACAATGGCAGCTAACTCAAGGTCATGGACATGGTAATTCTTCTCATGTATCTTCAACTGTCTGGACGCGTAGGCAATCACCCTACCATCCTGCACCAACACCACTCCAAGGCCAACTCGCGAGGCATCACAATAAACTGTATAACACCCCGAACTAGTAGGCAATATCAAGATTGGGGCTATAGTCAAAGCTGTCTTGAGCTTCGGAAAGCTCGCCTCACACTCCTCTGTCCACTGAAATAGAGCACCCTTCTGGGTCAATCTAGTCACAGGGGTTGCAATCGATGAAAATCCCTCCACAAAATGACGGTAGTAACCTGCGAAGCCAAGGAAACTGCGAATCTCCGTAACTGAGGACGGCCTGAGCCAACTCTACACGGCCTTTACCTTCTTCGGATCAACTCAAATGCCCTCACTCGATACTACGTGGCCTAAGAATGCCACAGAACTCAACCAAAACTCACATTTTGAGAACTTTGCATACACCTTCTTCTCTCTCAAGGTCTGAGGCTCTGTCCTCAAGTGCTGCTCATGATCTTCCCGACTCCGGGAGTAAACAAGAATATCATCTATGAAAACACTGACGAATGAGTCGAGATTTGGCCTGAACACACTGTGCATCAAATGCATAAATGTTGCGGGGGCATTAGTCAGCCCAAATGACATAACTAGAAACTCGTAATGGCCATACCGAGTCCTGAAGGCAGTCTTCGGGATATCCGGCTCCCGAATCTTCAACTGATGGTAACCTGAGCGCAAATCAATCTTAGAAAATGCCTGTGCGCCCTGAAGCAGGTCAAATAGATCATCAATACGAGGCAAGTGATAATGGTTCTTCACTGTAACCCTGTTCAACTGGCGATAATAAATACACATGCGCATTGAACCATCCCTTTTCTTCACAAACAAGACAGGAGTACCCCAAGGTGAAACACTAGGTCGAATAAAATCCTTATCAAGCAATTCTTGAAACTGATCCTTCAACTCCTTCAACTCAGGAGGAGCCATACGGTACAGAGGAATGGAAATGGGCTGAGCGTCCGGCAACAAATCAGAGCCAAAATCAATGTCTCTATCAGGCGGCATGCCCGTAAGATCAACTGGAAACACATCGGGATAATCCCGTACCACTGGAACTGAATCAACAGAAGGGGTATCAACACTGACATCTCTCACATAAGCTAAATACGCGACACACCCCTTCTCAACCATACGCTGAGCTTTAAGGAAAGAGATAACTCTGGGAGTGTGATCTAAGCTACCACTCCACTCAACACGCGGAATAGCATAATGGGGCGACAACCAGTCCATGCCAAAGATAATATCAAAATCCACCATATCGAGTAACAATAGATCCGCACTCGTCTCAAAACCATGAATAGTAACCAAACACGACCGTTAAACGCGGTCCACAATAAGAGAATACCCCACAGGAGTAAAAACATAAATAGGAGAACTCAAAGAATCTCGGGATATACCCAAATGCGGAGAAAAATAAGAAGACACATAAGAATACGTGGAGCCTGTATTGAATAGAACCGATGCATCTCTGTGACAAACCAGTATAATACCTGTAATGACAGAATCAGAGGCAACAACCTCGGTACGAGCAGGAATAGCATAATATCTGGCCTGGCCTCCCCCTCAAGGGCAACCTCTACCTCCCTAACCTCCGCCCCTAGCTGGCTGGCCAGATGTGGTAGCAGTTGGAGCTGTGATCATGGCCTGAGAACTCTGCTGAGCACGCTGTGGCTGAAAGTCTGTGAAGATGCACCCCTACTAAGTCTGGGGAAGTCCCTAACCAGATGGCGTGTATCGCCACACTCGAAACAAGCTCTGGAAGGACGTGGTGGTTGTGACTGGCTAGGGCCAGGTCTGCTAGACTGACCTCTGAAAGCACCCCGCGCAGGAGGCGCGCAAGAAACTGGAGGTGCATAGTAAGGCTCTTGAGGCCTGGGTAGAGCTGGGGTACCGCTGGCTACTGGAAGAGCTGAAGGAACGAGGCAGAACATATAACCCCTACCATGTCGACCTGCTGCTGGGATACGGGCACCAGAATAGTGGCCCGACTCTCGATACCTCTTGGCCTCTCTCTCCTCTCGCTCCCTTGCGAGCATACCCTCGATCCTCCTAGCAATGCTCACTACCTGCTGATAAGGAATGTCCATCTCCAACTATCAAGCCATACTAGATCTGATGGGTGGGATAAGACCCTCGATGAACCGTCGAACCCTCTCGCGGACATTAGCAACTAAAGTCGATGCATGCCTAGCCAATCTGGTGTAACTGATAGCATACTCTGAAACTATCATAGCACCCTGGCACAAATGCTCAAAATCTGCGCGCCATGCGTCCCTGAGGCTCTGAGGATCAAACTCTCTCAGGAACATATCTGAGAACTTGGTCCAGGTCAGTGAAGCAGCCTCGTCTGGACTGTCTAACTCATAGTTGCGCCACCAATCATAGGTAGCTCCACGAAGCTGGAAGGTAGTAAAGGAAACCCCACTAGATCCGGCTATTCCCATAGTGCGAAGAATACGGTGGCACTCCTCTAGAAACTCCAAGGCATTGTCTGATGCTAGTCCACTGAATATCGTAGGATCATACTTCTTAAACCTCTCAAGTCTCCGCTGCTCGTCTTCTGAAGCAACTGGCCCGTCCTCGAGCTGAACTGGTACTACAGGCGGTACATGAATGATCTCTAGGGCCTGCTCCACATGCACTTACTGCTCAGGAGTGCGGGCGGTGGGAGTCTGTGCTCCTCCCCTGGCCTGGGATGTGGCTGCAGCAAGGGGAAGCAACCCTACCTGAGCCAGAGTGGTGTACATAGACATGAAGTGAGCTAACGTCTCCTGAAGGTCTGGAGTAGTACTGGCAGTAGGTGTGTCAGGTGCTTGGACTAGCCTGAATCTGCTGGTGGTACCTCGGCGGCAGCTCGCGCAGGTGCTCTCGCTGCACCATGTGCGCATCCTCGGCCCCGACTTTGACGGCTGTAGTAGGGGGCACGGGTGCCTGATCGTTATGAGTAGCATGTGTCCTCACCATCTGTGAGTGAATAGAAGAAAGAGGTTTAGAATTGATGTCAAAAATATCGCACGACAAGGAAATTAATGAAGTGAAGATTTCTCCAAAACAATTACATAGCCTCTCGTAGATAAGTACAGACGTCTCCGTACCGATCCCCGAGACTCTAATAAACCGGCCTGTGTTCCGTAACTCCTGTGAACCTAGCGCTCTGATACCAACTTGTCATGATCCCAGTTCCCCGTCCGTGAACATGTCATGATGGCACCTAGTCCCTATAACTAGGTAAGCCTAACAATGCGGAATAATTAAGTGAAAAATGAACAATCTAAAAGAAAGACTGTATATAAATGTCGTTCGGCATATAGAACTAAAAAATAATGCTGAAGTCTGCAATATCACCCCAAAACCCGAAAACTGACGGAAACACAAGCTAACAGAAATGTAATACACTGTTGTAACTCCAGAATGTCTAAACAAATGTAAGGAAGGAAAAGCTTTCCATAGAAGCTGGAATAAGATAGAGACTCCTGGTCTGCAGACGCAACAGATATACCTCGAAGTTTCTGCCGGATCTCTCAACCTCGGGGATAGTGCGCCTGGGTGGAGGTACCTAGATCTGCACATGAAAAACATGCACAGAAGGGGCATGAGTACACCACAGCGGTACTCAGTAAGTGTCAAGCTTAACCACGGTCGGGTAGTGACGAGGAAGGTCAGGGCCCTACTGAGGTTAAATAATATAATAAGAATTTACAGTATGAAAACAGAAAGTAATAATGAGTGCAGCAGTGAAATAAGAAAGGTCAACAAGGAAATAACAAAACACAAGAATATATTAAACACGGAATATGAACAGCTCAATAACAATGGTAACAATGAGGATCTCCCAGGATACCGTCCTGTAGTCCTTTTCTCGACTGTCTAGTGGATCTCCCGTGATACCGTCCCGTAGTCCATCATATGTATATCCGATGGATGTCCCGGGATACCGTCTTGTAGTCCATCATATGTGCATGAGGGATCTCCCGGAATACTGTCCCGTAGTCCCAAAGTAAATATGCAGGGGGATCTCCCAGGATACCGTCCCGTAGTCCCAAAGTAAATATGCAGGGGGATCTCCCGGGATACCGTCCTGTAGCACCAAAGTAAATACGTAGCCACAACAAGAAGATATTCAGAAATAGAGTGCAAAAATACAAGGCAACAAGTAGTTCTAGCCTAACATGCTTCACGTAGTACAATTAAAACAACTTAAGCAATTAGGAAATTTAGGGCAACTAGGCATGCTTTTCTAAGCTAACATAGACTATAATTGCAATTAGAATAAAACAGGTAAGAAAGAAACTCAGTCTAAATATTTAAAGTAAAACCAAATTTTTTACAGCAATTAGCACAAGTACGTGCTTGTCGGCTCACGTACAAGGCATTCAATTACTAAATATCACATCCTAAGGGGAAGGGCCCCCCATACAAGGTTAGACAAGCCACTTACCTCGAACCGTCTCAAAATCAACTCGAAACAACATGTTTGCCACGAGTATCCGACTACAAATGGCCCAAATCTATGCAATTCAATTACATATCGTAAATAACATCTCAAGCAACTGATTCTACTATTTAATTCAAAGCTAAGGCACAAATTGAGGTAAAATGACCAAAACGCCCCTCGGGCCCACGTCTCGAAATTGGGTAAAAGTTATATTTTCCGGACACCCATACACTCACGAAGTCACTCGACCAAAAACAATCAAAATCTGATTTAAAAAACCCCCTTAAATTCTCAGAATTTTGGTTTGGGGAAGTGATGAGTGGCTAGAATTCATGATTTTAAGCATTATATACCTCGCATTTTATGAGCTTTAATGATAAAATACACGTCGTANAGCCGGCAGTGGAGCCAAACAGCCTGGGGTAGCCTGGCGTTACCCAGGCGTTAGACCCATAACGCCTTGGGGCTGCCTGGCGTTACCCAGGCGTTAGGGCTGAAACGCCAGGGTCCCGGAACGGCCAGAAATCGAGTTTTGACGGGTTTCAAGTGTTTCCAAGTTAGAATAGAAGTCTTTGGGACGTTTAGGGTTCATTCTAAAAATATAAATAGACCCAAAAACATCACATGAAGGGCTTATGCAGATTTTGGACGGAGGCAGACTCTTGACGGAGGATTCTACTTAGTTTTTCTTCTCTTCTCTTCTTTTAGTTTTATAGTTTATTAGTTCTAGAGTATTGGGTGTTACATGAACGTTGTAGTTGAAGCTTGAATTATTCTTATTGTTTATCTTAATTGGTTTGTTTATTCAATCTTGTGCTTAATTATTCAATTGCTTGATCACAATTGAATACTATCTACGAATCTAGGGTTGAACTCGGGAGAGGGAATTCTAGATTGCATATAAGATTGGGTAGAGCAAGATCTTAACCCTTCAGGGGAGCGGATTTGTGGTTAGGATAGGAATATACCTAATCGCCTTGCTTGGTTATTATACGGGAATTATTAATGCGTTCTTGTTAATCCTGATTCCATAGGAATATAGGCATTAGTTTAACTTGAATAGGCGAGTTGTGCTTCGGGAGAAGGCTACGAGCAATATTGACCTCGTCAATCAATAAACCTGATTAGAAGATTTAGGTCGAAAACTCAAAGTGATTGTTTAACAACCCATAACTCTAGAATATCAATTTATCTTGAATTCATCTTTAAGTTAGTAGTCTCTTTAATCTCTTAATTCACTATTTTAGATTAATTCTAGGTAAATATTTGTTTGAGTTTAGTTTAGTGGATAGCTAATCACAAGTCCCTGTGGGTACGATATCTGGACTTAAAATCCTATATTACTTGTCGACCACGTACACTTGCGTGTGCATTGGGAAATCAACCAACAGGAAGTTTCATCAATTTCCCATGGTTTTTTACCCCTTTTTTGATAATTAAACCAAAGAAAACAACGGGGATTAAGGGTATAACAAAGAATTAGGATTAGAAAACGTTACCTATGATCCTTCTCTTCAAAACCCACTGAAAATCGCCAATTCTCGAGCTCCCAAACAATTCATAGACTTATGAAATAAACCCTCGGATTTTTGGAATAAACATACAGGGATCTCCCATTTGCGGTCCCGATCACCGCACTTGTAGCACCGTACCTGCGGAAAAAGCAGCGCAGGTGCGGAATTCACTTAAGCCCACAAGGGCCACACCTATAGTAGTTTGGTCGCGCCTTCGGTTCCGCGCCTGCGGAACTCTGATCGCACCTGCGACCACTGGACAAATCCCACGCCATCGCACCTGGGATCAACCCTATCGCGCCTGCGAGTCCGCACCGGCGGGAAAACCTTCGCAGGTGCGAAAACACTAGAAGAGGTCTGGTTCAGCCATTTGATAAGTCCAAATTTTTCCCGTTAAGCATCCGAAACAACCCCGAGGCCCCCAGGACCTCAAACAAAACCACCAACCGACCCTAATACCTTATTGGAACTAGGCCGAGCCTTAAAAACACGTCTCATAACATCAAAATCATCGATTATGCATAGGTTCAAGCTTAGAAACTTAGGAAAATTCATCCGAATGACCTCAAGTTTTTCACACACATACAAATTGACATGACGGAACTACTATAACTTCCGGAATTCCATTCCGACCATGGGATCAAAAACTCGCTATCGGACAAGGAACTTAAAAAGTTCAAACTTCGGCATTTTAAGCCTAAATGAGCTACGGACTTACAAAATTCATTCTGAACACGCCCCCAACCCCGAAATCACCTAACGGAACCATCAGATTTCCATTTCGAGGCCGTCTTCACACTGTTCCGACTACGGGCAATTTTCCAACACCTAAGCTCTCATTTAGGGACTAAGTGTCCCAAAACTCTCCGAAACTCAAAACTGAACGTCCCGGCAATTCAATTTAGCAGAAATAGACTTGGGGAAAACAGTTAATAGGGGATCAGGGCATTAACTCTTAAGACGACCGGCCGGGTCGTTACAGTCAACCCCGAGCTCAGACCCCCGCACCCTGTCAAACTCAAAAATTTCGAATACCTACTCAATTACGAGTCCAACATACCAATTTCATCTTATTCCAACCACATGTCCGCCTCCAAATCATCAGATCCCACTCTTCCACAACATAGCCTAAAATCCGCAAATTATACCTCAAATTCACATAAACTAGGTGAGATAATTAATGGACAATCAACATTTATCATAAAATGGAGTAAACTTCACTTAACTCATTTATTGCAGCAAAACATCTCCCAAAAATTTCCTTTAGCACAGCTCCACAACTATTAAAATGAGAAAACAATCAAACCCTTCGAATATATAAAGTCTACCAGTGATTCCACATCTACAGTTGCGTATTTGCGGTCTCAAGCTCGCATCTGTGAGATCCCTCCTTTAGTATACTTACCGCTGCAGTCCCTCCTCCGCACCGGGGAGGGGGGGTGACAACTTCGGTGAACCACCTTCGACATCTGTGAACTCCCAAGCCTCGATCCAAGTCTGCTTCTGCACGCACTTTCCCGCTTCTACAAGATCACAGATGCGACAATACCCTCGCACCTCTGTTCTTTCTCAACTCCATCTTCGCCCGCTTTTGTGACTCCTTGCAAGCAATGGTGTTCCCGCAACTGGAAGGTCCTCCGCAAGTGTAGTGCACCAAAATCAGCAGTCCTTCAGCCGCAACACAAATCCAAACAAGACGAAACCAATCTGAAACACACAGGGGCCCCCGGGACCCCATCTAAACTTACGAACAAGTCCCAAAGCATAATCCGAACTTACTTAAAGCCTAAAAATACATAAAACAACATTAAAATTAGGAATCACACCATGATTCAAGCATAAGGAACTAATAAATTTCCAACTTCCAAACTCATGTCGAATCACATCACACCAACCCCGAATGACCTTAAAATTTTCAAAAATGCCCAAATGACACAACGCTCCTATTCCAACTCCCAAAACAAAAATCTGAACCAAATATCAACAAAGTCAACTCTCGTTCATACATATCAACTTTCCAAAGCTTCAACTTCTCAACTTTCGCCAAAAATCTTCAAATAAACCTATGGACCTCCAAATCCAAATACGTGCATACGCCTAAGTCTAAAATCACCATAAGTTATTTAAATCATCAAACTCCATTCGGGAGTCATCTATACAAAAGTCAAAATCCGGTCAACTCTTACAAACTAGGTTTCCAACATTGGAACTAAATGTTTTAATTAACTCCGAAACCTCCCCAAGGTCAAACCAACCATCGCGACAAGTTACATAATAATAATTACACATAAGTAAGGCATCAAATAGGGGGAACAAGGCTAAAATACTCAAAACAACAGACCCGATTGTTACAGATGTATTTTAGTCTTTAGATAATTTCCTGTATTTTTGGACTATTCCAAAAGTTTTGCTTGAAAATGTGAAAGAAGCAAGTGATATTGCAAACAAATGAAGTAGACTGGGGCAGTGAAATATTTGCCAATCGAAGGTTATTATTTCTTAATTCTCTTTCTTCCTTATCTTTTTTGCCTGATGTTTCCACCATGTTTGTTTTCCAGTCGCCTCCTCAATCTTCAGTAGCTTTTACTACTTATCCATCAAGAAGTTTATCGATATTGTTTGTGGATTGTGGTATATATAAAATCTCTCTTTTGGTGTAGGAACTTGCCTTTTTCATGTTAATAAAATTTAGCAACAAGTATTATTGTCTATTCGCAGTTTATTAGCGCTATCAGGAAGTTAAAAAAATAGCACATGTTATTTATTGACGAGCGCAAAACACACACTTAATTATACTCGCTAGTCGAATATATTATAAAACAATATCGTATCCACATGGATTGAATTTAAAAAGTATTTTCGTAGTTTCTAGCTAGATTTTTATTCAAGATGATGAACAATTTAGATTTATATGATTAAAATGATAATTAACTAAGAGTATCAACATTTGACTAATGACAATCAACGCAAGTAATGAGCAAAGGATAGTATCAATGGGAGAAAATAAGGGTTGATAGGATAGGTGCAAGACAAATATTTGGGATCTAACTCTAGATAATTCACTTCTAATGTTTAAGTGAGTCTCTCGAATTCACTCAATTATTAATTCACACATTAAGCAGAAACTCCTCTCTCGATTAAGTTTCAGCCTCACAGTAAGAAATAAATTATGCTCGGTGAAGATATGCATGAATTCGTAATGGATTGGTCTTTAGGACAATGTCTTTCCATTATTCTCCTAACTAGGTTAATCAACAATTAAACTAGCCTCTTTCGATTAATAAGAAGAATTTATGAATTTACCCAACATAATATAATGCAAATGTATCACAAGTTTTGCCTTTTTCGATTACATGAACTAGTGAATATAGATGCAAAAATTAAAATAGCCAAAACTATTCAATACATAAACTAGAGTAATAATCCACAAAGAAATATAAATGCACCAAATCCATCAAACCAAAAGAGAACTACTCCATAGATATGGAGTAATTCATCACAAATATGTTTAAGGTAAAGAAAAACATAAAACAATCCAAAACCTTGTCTTGAGTTAGGATTGAATGATGAAATCTTAGTGCTATTGCTTCTCCAATTTCTCTTTAGCCTCCTTAGGTCTTAGATGCATCAAAAGTACAGAAAATATAGTTTTCTATGCATATATACCAAGTAGGGTCAAGCCCAAGCGCAAACACCTTTTCCTACGCGAAATAGGACACTTTCCGAAGTTGGACATGCACAGTCGCGCACCTGGAAGTGTGCTCGTGCATATGGCCGCACACTTTGGACAGGAACCTGCCTTAATTGCGTGCCCAGTGTGCACTCACGCACCTGGGTGGCGTCCTACTCAATTCCTCATTTCTCTTGTTAATTTCATTATTGTCCATTGATCTCCGAACACGATCCCAACTTAATCCTTGGGCTTTTACTCAGACTTCAAAGCTCCAGAATAGCTTGAATTCATTCAATAACATATCCATAGCTCGAAATCAATTTTACAAGGCATACAACACACAATAAGTACAAAACACTAATGATTAAATCTCAAACACAAAGTGTAGTAAATTAGAGTGCAACAAGAGACTAAAACATGAGATTATAGCCCACCATCAACACCCCACACTTAAATCATTACTCATTCTCGAGCAATCAAACTACACTTCATAAAGACACGACAATTGAGAGTGCCATGATAATTGAGAGTAGTTCCACACACAATAAAGTTTAAGAACAATTAGGAACTCAAGATAGAAATAATTATCTCACTCTTAGAAACATCATTCATATGCGACAAAAGATGAACCACATGCTAACCCGTAGTGTACTACTCTACTAAATGAGTACATTCGGTCAAGGATCAAGTAGAACTTTAATTGGTTGTAATGTAGGCTGCGAGACGGGTAGGATACATTTAGATATAAGAGTGACTGTGAAAACCCCAGAATTATGTCAAACCATAAATTCCACCTTCAAATAAATATACATTAACTCCTAACTTCTTTAAGCACAATTACATCAATAGTCACCACTATCAAGAAATATTTGCAAAACAATACAACTACTTTTTTTTCTTTTCTCTTTCAATTCAAGTGGCTCTTACTTTTTTTCAAAACAGTGCACCTTTCTCCTTATTTCATTAGTTCCACTCAAAAGCCAAACCAACCACCCCACACTTTAAATTTTACAAAGTTCATAACAATTCAATTGCTCACGGGAGATACAATGTCACGACCCGGAATTCCCACCCTTCGGGATGGTGATGACGCCTAACATTTCACTTGCTAATCAAGCCAACATTAGAAAATTATTAAACCAATCCTTATTTAACTTAGTAAATAACATCAAATAAACTAAAATGAAATAAAGAGAGTTCGGAATATTATAAATGCTTTAACACTTGCTACAACCCGGATCTGGAGTCACAATTCACGAACTTATAGGATTTAATACAAGTAAGAGTCTGAAAGAATACAACTGTTAGAATGCAAGAAACAGTAAAAACAAGAAAAGATAGATGCGGATTTCAAGGTCTGCGAACACCAACAGATCTACCTTGAGACTCCAAAGAACCAGTCCGAGCTGCTATGCCTCTCGATCAGCTAGGACCAATGCCAAAATCTGCACAAGAAGTGTAGTGTGTAGTATGAGTACAACTTACCCCATGTACTCTGTAAGTGCCGAGCCTAACATCGATGAAGTAGTGACGAGGCTAAGGCGGGTCACTTACACTAAAACCTGTATGCAATATATAAAATAAAGACAAAAAAGAAAAATAGAATGGAGTAAAGCAATAAATTGCAAGTGATAAATACAACTCCAGGAAATAAGCCAGCAACGTTGAGAATTTACCAATCCTTAAGTGCAAAAGAAAATACCACAAAGCTAACATAGCTCAGGGAAATTTAAACACTTAGGTTGTTGCGACACACAAACCGATCCCACCGTACATCACATAATCCCCCCTTATTTCCTCATAACAAGGGAAGTGTTGCGGCGCGCAACCCGATCCCACCATATTACAATATCATAATCATAGTTCACTGTTATTCAATCAAACAATCAACACTTATTACACCTGTTAAGATGTGCAACCCGTTCCCACCGTACATTATAGATTCACCCTTATTCTACCTCAACATATCACCCTTATTTCACCTGTTGTGGTTTGAAACCCCATCATATCAATACCAAGTAATCAATATGCACAGTAAAACTTACAATTCAAATCAGGGAAAACCCTTTACACTTCCTAAACACCAAACTAAAACAAATAGGAACCTTATACAACATGATAATCCGAATAAGCAATACTACACAACGAGACCAATCCATAATTTACAACTAGAGGGTACAAATAAACCAACTTGAGAAAGTAGTAGGAGATAATGAAACATTAGTAAAAGAGCTAATATCATGAACATGAGGAACAATGACTAACCGGTAGCGATTAGGCATGGGAATACATTTAGAGCATGTAACACTTAAGACAAGGAAAGAGATATGCAAGAGTACTTAAATTATTTATCACTATTTGATTCGATTATCATCTATATATCTAGATAAATGATAGATTTCTCAAAAATCATTTGATTTCATAGTGTTACATTGAAAATGTAATCGTCGGAATATGCATTTGGTAGTGTATGTCTCATATGTAAGAAAAAAATAATAAATAACCAAAAATCAAAAAACTGACAAAAACCAAATCGATAAAAACCCGACTTAATTGGTTTGTGTTGGTTCCAATATTTGAAGAACTGACTTACTTGGTTTGGTTTCCTTTTAGGAAAAAACCGACCCAAACTGAACCATGAACACCCTTAGCCATAACCACCACACTCGAAACATCTATCCTGGTACTGAAGTTGCGGAAACTGAGACTGACCCGAACAGGCCGGATGACTACGCTAGTAACTCTGAATAGGAGGTGCACTGATAGGAGTAGGTGGTAGACTATAAGCTGGCTCACCAGAATGAGGCACATAAGGACCACGACTCCTTGAAACACTGTGGGATGCCTGAAGCGCTGAATGAAATGGCCTGGGCGGATGGCTGATAATAGGCTAAATTCATGTAGTTTAGTGTATATTTTTACTCTAACTTAATGATGCTTCACTGTCTTAGGAATGTGAAATGATGTTAAAATGGCTCTAATTGTTTATTTTATGTTTCGCAGGAGCAAAATGCGCTTATGAGGACCTAGGATGACGTTTAGAGCCAAATTGAAGGAGAAAGGCCCCTTATAGTATTTAACATGTGAAAAGAAGGAAGAAAATTGTTGGGATAGATTACAAGTCCACTAGCGCGGTCTTAGCGCGACCGCGCTAGTCCATCGATCCCCAGGCAGAATGTTTAGCCATTAGCGCGCCCAGTAGCGCGATGACTAGCACGGGCACGCTAGTCTAGTCGAACGCGTTATTTTCCAGGGGTAGAATTGGATGTTTGGGGAAATTTCACATAACCTATATAAGGTTCAACTCGCCCAAAAGAGGGAATGAATGCGGGTTTAGAGTCTTGTTCAAGAAAAGCAAAGGCAAGAGGCAATGAGGGCAATTGGGCATCAAATCTCATCTCTCTTCCTTGTATTTTTGTGATTGTTGATGAATTCTTCTATTGTTATTTTCAGTACAATTATGAGTAGCTAACCTATTTAATCTAAGGTTTTGGTGGAACCCTTTGAGGATGAACATCTTGTTATATTAATATAGTTTGCTTGGTTTCAATCTTTATTTGTTCAACTAAGTTCTTATTGTAGTTGATTGAAGGGCCCTCAATTAGATGTGCCTATTTAGTATGTATCTGCTCGGGAGAGGGTGCATATTTAGGTAGTTGTTGAACAACACCACTCCCAAATTATATGAAGGATCCATAACCGAGGGTTTAAAGGTTGGATTAGGGATAACAATACCTTGAGTTCAATCTAAAGTGAGCTATAATAAAAGCAAGCTAGCGTAGCTCGGGAGAGTGCATCTAGTAAATTATCGTAATTACTCGGGAGAGATTTACGGTAGCAAGAGTGCTCATGATTAAAAGAGATAATTAGGCCAAACAATAGGAAATATACAAGAAGGGATTTCATCAGTGGGGGAAACCATGACCTTAGATCTTTCTCGCATTTGTTTACAACTCAGTATTAGTTATCTTTTAATCTACTTAATTTCATTCAGTTTTAGTTAGTAAAAATACCAACAAATTGTTATTCTTAACCTTTGGGAAGTTGATTACGAAGAATCGAGTGAGTCTGATAACGATAATTGATTGGTTAATTCCCTGTGAGATTCAACTCTGGGAAAAATACTCAGATTATATTTGTAATGCCCACTTATTCTTTTTATAAGACATAGTTGAGCATGATCAAATTGTGGCATCGTTGCCGGGGAATTAACGGTGTTATCAATTAGAGTTGGAAGAAATATAGAACTCTTAAATATAGTCAATTTTCTTCAATTTTCATCTATACAGTGAAATTTTAACGTTTGCTAACTTGGTTGTACAGGTGCATGCCTAGAAACTCATCGAGAACTAGTGAAGTATTTGAAGCCTTATCAGACCCCGAGAATGTTTTCAAGGCCTTGAACCGGGCCAACCGGAAAAGCAAACAACAACCATCAATTGAACAACTTGAACCCGACATGGAAGATCTAAACAACAAGAACAACAATGGGGACAATGTGGTAGACCTAGTTGCGCAGATAGTGGCACCTCTTATGCCAGAGGCTCCTTTATATGACTGGGCACAATCCACGGCGGAGAATTTGGCCACTGCGATAGTAGTCCCTCAGATACAAGCCGAATCCTTTCAGATTACAAATAATATGTTGCACTTGCTGCAGAACAAGGGACTATTTTCGGGGTCATACATTGAGGATCCCCAATAGCATTTAAAGAATCTCCTGTCAATTTGCAAAACTTAGAGGCAGCCAAACGTCACTCAGGAAGTAATAAAACTGTTGTTGTTTCCATTATCAGTGACAGGAGCAGCCCAGACTTGGCTAAACCCGCTCCCCGTTAATTCGATTACCACATGGGAGGAGTTAGTTAAGCAGCTCGTGAACAAATTCCATCTACCCAACAAGACAGCTCAACAAATTGATGAAATCTTGAGCTTCAAACAGAAGCGAACTGAAATATTACAGGAAACATGGGAAAAATTTAAAGGAATGTTGGTTATCTGTACGCACCATGGTATTCCAGAGCAAATGTTGGGGCAGCGTTTCTATATGGGTCTGGCGGATACTGTAAAGGCAAATGTAGATGCTTCGGTTGGTGGAGCATTCTTGAGCAAAACATGGAGCGAAAGTTAGACCCTTCTTGATAAAATGATGCAGAATTCGGGGTGGACAACCAGGAATGCACCTATTAATCTGGTAGTTCACTCGGTGCCCTTCCATCCATCCAATAATCTTGCTGAGAATATGGCCACCTTGATAACACAGATGAGCATATTAACCAAAAAGGTGGAGGAGTCAGGGCAAAAGTAGTAGGTACATATTGTGGATACAACCAATGGGGGCTTAAGCACATCTTGCATTAGTCAGCCACTTGGTAATCAGTGGAATCCTGAATTTGATCAACATCACTAGCCTAAAAATATGAACTATGTGTCAAAATATGGGGGTCAGCGAGGGTGGACAGAACTGGGTCTAGCAAAATCAACCATACAGGCCAGTTCAGTAGCAGCAACAGTGGAAACATGGGAGCCATGCAACCTCAGGGTAATGTGGCGCCTTACCAAAGGCCACAGGGGTACAATAATCAGAATCAGAATCAGCAACATGCTTATCATCCCCCTTAACAACAAGATGGTGGGAGACAGGAAGATGGGTTTTCCATACTTGAAGCAATGATGCAGTAGGTTATTGGGTCATCCACTTTGCTACATGTGCAGGCAAAGCAGCTATTGCAGGTACACACAGAGTGTAAGACTTCCATTGGGTGGACCATGGCAAACCTAAAGAGGATCAACCCAGCATACTGTATGCACAAAATTCTGCTGGAAGAGGGGCACAAACCTTCCAAGGAACACCAGAGGCGGCTGAACCCAAACATGAAGGAAGTGGTGAAGAAGGAAATCATAAAGTTGTTAGATGCGGGAATAATTTTCCCCATCTCTGACAGCAACTGGATTAGCCTAGTACAATGTCTTCCTAAGAAGGGTGGCACGACGGTTGTAAAAAATGACAACAATGAGATGATATCCACAAGGACCGTCACTGGCTGGAGAATTGCATGGACTACAGAAAGTTAATTCTTGCCACCCGTAAAGATGACTTCACACTTCCCTTCATCGATTAAATGCTCGACAGACTGGCAGGGAGGTCTCATTTTTTTTCCTAGACGGGTACTCGGGGTACAACCAAATTCCCATTGCCCCGGAAGACAGAGAAAAGACCTCATTCACTTGTCCCTACGGGATTTTTGCCTTCAGAAGGATGCCCTTTGTCTTATGCAATGCACCTGCCACATTTCAAAGATGTTTGATGGCCATATTCACTGACATGGTCGAGGATATCATGGAGGTGTTCATGGATATTTTTTCAGTGGTGGGAAATTCATTCGATAAGTTCCTAGAAAATCTGACCCGAGTGCTGAACCGGTGTATTGACACAAACCTTGTACTTAATGGGGAGAAGTGACATTTCATGGTACAAGATGGGATAGTCTTGGGGCACTTGGTGTTGAGCAAAGGAATTGAGGTGGATCGTGCCAAAGTATATGTTATTGCAAACCTTCCACCTCCCACATCGGTTAAAGAGATAAGGAGCTCCTTTGGGCTTTCCGGGTTCTACCGACGATTCATCAGAGACTTATCCAAAATAGCCAAACCCCTATGTAAGTTGCTCGAAAAAGGTAACCTTTTTGTGTTTTCTAATGATTACAGGGTGGCTTTTGAGGAGTTGAAAAAGAGGCTAGTCACGGCCCCAATCATTCTTTCTCCCGATTGGGAGCAACCATTCGAGCTCATGTGCGATGCCAGTGTCTACGCAGTGGGAGCAGTGTTAGGACATCGAAAGGAAAAGATAATGCACCCGATCTACTACACGAGTAGGACATTGAGTGGAGCTCAGCTGAACTACACGGTGACCGAAAAAGAGATGCTGGCAGTAGTGTTCGCCTTTGACAAGTTAAGATCATACCTGATCGGCTCGAAGGTGATTGTTTACACTGATCATGCTGCCCTCAGGTGTTTGACTGAGAAGAAAGAATCCAAGACGCACGTAATTTGTTAGATGCTGCTACTGCAAGAATTCGATCCAGAGATTCGTGACCGCAAGGGCACAGACAAACAAATCGCGGACCATCTGTCACGACTTGAAGGCGCTGAAAATGCACTGGATGTAGAAGATATTCTAGAAACCTTTCCAGACGAGTAGCTACTCACCACGAGCATGGAGGAGGTGCCATGGTATGCAAACATTGCAAATTACCTAGCAAGTGGTGTTGAGCCCTATGAACTCTCATCTGTCAAAAAGAAAAAGTTTTATCGTGATTGCCGCAATTATTACTGGGATGAACCTCACCTGTTTAGAATTTGTATTGACAATATGATTCGGAGGTGCGTCCCCGAGATAGAACAATTTTATATTTTGCAGGCGTGTCACGAATCAGCGTATGAAGGGCATTTTGGAGGAGTTCGAACAGTAGCCAAAGTTCTAGAGGCCGGATTCTACTGCCCAACTGTGTTCAAAGATGCCCACCAATGGGTGAAGGGATGCGATGTGTGTCAACGGACGGGGAACATATCCTGTCGCCACGAGATGCCCATGAACCCGATCCAAGAGGTTAAGGTGTTTGATGTATGGGGGATTGGCTTTATGGGTCCTTTCGTTAGCTCTTATGGCAATAAGTACATACTTGTTGCTGTAGACTATGTGTCTAAATGGGTGGAAGCTGCAGCACTTCCCACCAATGATGCAAGGGTGGTAGTGGGATTCTTGAAGAAAAACATATTCACCCATTTTGGGATCCCAAGGGCCATCATCAGTGACGGAGGCACTCACTTCTGCAACTGTGCCTTCGAAAAGCTGTTATCTAAGTACGTTGTGCGCCACAACGTGGCAACCCCTTATCACCCTCAGACGAGTGGGCAGGTTGAGGTGTCAAATCAAGAAATCAAGAGTGTGCTGACTAAAATGGTGAATGCCACAGGAACTGATTGGGCGAGAAATCTTGATGACGCACTCTGGGCATACACAACTTCATTCGAAACGCCAATTGGTATGTCTCCATACAAGTTGGTGATTGGAAAGGCCTGCCACCTGCCTATAGAACTGGAACATCGAGCTTAGTAGGCACTAAAATAGTTAAATATAGATCTTGATGATGCGGGCAGAAGTCAAGTCACTGAATAGAACGAGTCGGATGAGAAAGCTGAGGAGGAGGCGCAAAAAAATGTAGAGGAGGAGCAGCCCACTCAGGCGCAGGCTGCTGATGTGGAGGACCCGTCTAGGGCCCGTCGCAGTTATACGCTAGACCACCTGGATCAGGACATGGTGGAACTGCGCACTTCGGTCACAGGCCTGGGTGCACGAATTGATGCCGTAGCTACCCAACAGAAGAAATATGAAAAGAAAATCATGGGTTGGCTCTGAGCCCTGGGTCGAGCTTGTCATCTGGACCCAGGGACAGTCTCCGACCAGGACTGAACTTTCGGGGAAGTCCCCTTACCTCTCTGTTTATTTTGATTGCCATGGGGACATGTCCTCATATTAAGTGTGGGGTGGGGGAAGGATTCCCTTGTACATGTATATATGTAGATCAAAAATGGGAAGTTGTTTTCTTTATTTCTCTTGTGAGTTAGCATAGTTGTTAGTTGTTTTCATTATTTTCTTTTGAGTTGTTTTTGCTTCTGTTTTTGTGATTGTAAATAGTAGTGTAATTAATTAGGTCATCTTGGCCCGACGACGGATCCTGTCGACGGGGTTCTTGAGGGTCTAAGTCAACCACAAAAAAAAATAGAAAATAGAGTGGACTCTTCCTGATGACGGACTTCTTAGGCAGTTTTCTTGAGGGAAGCTAGTCCAAAGAAAACACCAAAAGATTTTTTATTTTCTTTTTAGGTAGTGTAGCAACTCCCCCTTGGTTTTTCTTTTTACTGCATTTCTTTTCCAAGGATTTAGCTTGAACCGGGTATAGTTCGTTTTTTATTTATTTTTAGTTGTTAAGTGTTTTGGGAAAGGAGCTGAAATAAGAGAAGAATCCCTTAGCGTTGTTACACCAAACACAAAAGACCCTAGAGTGTGACGCTTAGGCTCATTTGTTGACTCTTGTGGAATGCCATAAATTTGTATGTTGTAACTGACTTGAATTCTCAGTGAGAGTGTCTTGATAAGATAATCTAGAGTGAGTCATGTGCCATATGTGTGTGAGGTGTCGCATTGCATTCTATGTCAACATTCAATGCCTATAACTTGCCTTGTGTGTTTGCAAAGTGAAATACTAGTTCGTTCAGTCTTAGAAGTGATATAGGCATTTCTTTGTTAAGCCAAATATAAAAGTGTATCCACCTGATTATAACTTACCATAGTTAACCTCTTTGAGCTTATAAGCATGTTTCTTTAGCAACCACATTACAAACCTTACTCAATTGTTTGAATGGCCTGTCTGTTTGAACCCTGTACCTCCCATGCGCACTTGCATTGTTAGAGATTATGTAAAAGTCAAAGTGTGGGGTGGTGGTTTGGTTTTTGAGTGAAATCAAAGAAATAGAAGGAAAGGTGCAAAAGTGTGAAAGAATGAAAGAATAAGCACCACTTGAAAAAAAAAAGAGATAGGACAATGAATAAATGCAGTCCTTAATAAGTGGTGATTCGATAAAATTGCACCTAAGGGAGTGTGGGGTAAATATAAAGAGAAGTGTGGTGGAAATTCTGGCCGGGCATAAGAATGGTCTGAAAGCTAAAGTAATTGTATTAAAAGTACTTAGGGAGGTTAGTCACTATATCTAAATATATCCTACCCTCCCCTTAGCCTACATTACGACCAAATGAAGACCTAATTGATCTTAGACTGAATGGGCTCGATTAGTAGAGTATTGCACTAAGGGAAAGCCTATGGTGTATCTTTGTGGCATATGAATGTTCTTTTCGAGAGTGAGTGAATTCTTTCTATTTGAGTTCCTACATGTTCTTAATATTATTCTTGTGGAACTACTCTCGTATGTGTGATGTGAGGGCACTTGATTCATGACCGAAAGGTAAGTCTTGACCTCTGTGTAGAGTACTTTGAGGAAGTAGGAATGTTGCATGTCATGTGAGAGTCGAATCTTGAGGCATTTATGTTACATTGCTAGATATAGCTCCTGTAATATGTGCATGGTGTGATACATTAGGGAAATGCTTGATGAAAGGACCTTTGTAGAGTATAATGGATTGCTCGAGGACTAGCAATGATTTAAGTGTGAAGTGTTGATAATAGGCTAAATTCATGTAGTTTAGTGTATATTTGTACTCCAACTTAATGATTCTTCATTGTCTTAGGAATGTGAAATGATTTTAAAATGGTTCTAATTGTTGATTTTGATGTTTCGCATGAGCAAAATGCGCTTATGAGGACCTATGATGGTGTTTGGAGCCAAAATGAAGGAGAAAGGCCCCTTGGAGTATTTAACATTTGAAAATACGGAAGAAAATTGCTGGGACAGATTAAAAGTCCACTAGCGCGGTCTTAGAGCGACCGCGCTAGTCCAGCGGTCCCCGGGCAGAATATTTGGCCATTAGCACGCCCAGTAGCGCGATGACTAGTGCGTGCGCGCTAGTCCAGTTGAACGCGTTATTTTTCAGGGGTAGAATTGGAAGTTTGGGGAAATTCCACCTAACCTATATAAGGTTCAACTCGCTCAAAAGAGGGAATGAATTAGGTCTTAGAGTCTTGTTCAATAAAATCAAAGGCAAGAGGCAAGGAGGGCAATTGGGCATCAAATCTCATCTCTCTTCCTTGTATTTTTGTCATTGTTGATGAATTCTTCTATTGTTATTTTCAGTACAATTATGAGTAACTAACCTATTTAGTCTAAGGTTTTGGTGGAAACCATTGAGAATGAACATCTTGTTATATTAATATAGTTTTCTTGGTTTTAATCTCTTTTTGTTCAACTATGTTCTTATTGTAGTTGATTGAAGGGCCCTCAATTAGATGTGCCTATTTAGTATGTATCTGCTCGGGAGAGAGTGCATATTTAGGTAGTTGTTGAACAACACCACTCCCAAAGTATAGGAGGGATCCATAACAGAGGGTTTAAAGGTTGGATTAGGGATAACAATACCTTGGGTGCAATCTAAAGTTAGCTGTAATAACAGCAACCTAGCGTAGCTCGGGAGAGTGCGTCTAGTAAATTGTCGTAATTCCTCAAGTTAGATTTACGGTAAGAAGAGTGCTCATGATTTATAGAGATAATTAGGCCAAACAATAGGAAATATACAAGAAGGGATTTCATCAGCGGGGGAAACCATAACCTTAGATCCTTCTCGCATTTGTTTACAACTCATTATTAGTTATGTTTTAGTATACTTAATTTCATTCACTTTTATTTAGTAAAAATACCAACAAATTGTTATTCTTAACCTTTGGGACATTGATTATGAAGAATCGAGTGAGTCTGATAACGATACTTGATAGGTTAATTCCCTGTGGGATTCGACTCTGGGGAAAATACTCAGATTATATTTGCAATGCCCGCTTAGTCTTTTTATAAGACATAGTTGAGCGTAATCAATGGCCTCTAACAAAAGTACCCCTTCCTCCAGATGAGGCACCGCCGAACCCACCAGAATGACGAGGTCTCTTATCAGTCCCCTGACCTCCCTGTGCAAGAACCATCTCGACTCGCCTGGCGACATTGCCAGCCAGCGGAAAAGAAATCTCACTCCCAGTCTCCTTAGCCATCTACAATCTGATAGGCTGAGCAAGTCCCTCGATAAACCTACTCAACCTATCTTTCTCGGTAGGAAGCAGAAGAAGAGCATGACGTGCCAAATCTACAAATCGGGTCTCATACTTTGTAACAGTCATACTGCCCTGCTGGAGTCGCTCGAACTGACGGTGATGCTCCTCGCTTAATGTGATAGGGAGAAACTTCTCTAGGAAGATCTGAGAGAACTGGTCCCAAGTAAGTGCAGGCGACCCAGCTGGTCTGGGCAACAAATAATCTCTCCACCATTTCTTGGCGGAACCAGTCATTAGAAATGCAGCAAAATCGACCCTATTGGTCTCCACTATAACCATGTTCCCTATAACCTCATGAAAACTGTCAAGATACTCCTGGGAATCCTCTGAAGAAGCACCACTGAAGTGAACTGCAAAGAGCTTGATAAAACTGTCCAATCTCCATAAAGCCTCAGAAGACATAGCGGACCCATCACCGGCTTATGCCGCAACAACTAGCCAAACTACTCTGTCTGGATGAGCTGCTGGAGTCTGATACTGGGGAGCCATTTGCTACGGAGTGTGAGTAGCAGGAGTCTGTGCTCCTCCTCCAGCTTGAGAGACGGCTGGTTCCATGGGGAATGCGCTAGTCTAGGCCACACTCTCCATAAGGCCCACCAAACGGACCAAAGTGTACTGAAGCACTAGGGTGGCAATGAACACCTCCAGAACCTGATCTAGCCTGACCGGAACAGTCTGGGAAAGAACCTCCTTGACAAACTCTACCTGAACTTCCACTGTTGTGCTGCTGCTCGAGCTCTGGGCTGAGCCCTGCCCCTGCCTCGGCCGCGACCTCTGGAACAGCCTCGGCCTCAACCTCTTGCACGACCTCGACCTCGACATCTTCCCTTTATAGGATTTGTCACTTCTCAACTGAAGATGCAGTACGTGTTCTCTCCATCTGCGAGAGAATAAGAGTAGAAGAGTTCAATTAGCATCGAGAGAATAAAATCGCACGACAGAGAAGAATAGAAGTGAAATTTGTTCCTGAACTTCATAGCCTCTGGAAGATAAGTATAGGCATCACCGTACAGATCCTCCAGACTCTACTAAGCCTGCTGGTGAATTGTCAGACCTAGGAAACCTACTGCTCTGATACCAACTTGTCACGACCAGGAATTCCCACGCTTCGGGACCGTGATGGCGCCTAACATTTCATTTGCTTGGAAAGCCAACGTTAGAGAATTATTAATACAATCCTTATTCAATTCAACAAATAATATCAAATAAGATAAAACAAAATAAAGCGAGTCAGAAATATTATAAATGTTTTAACCCTTGCCACAACCCGGATTTGGAGTCACAATTCACGAATTTCTAGGATTTAATACAAGTAAGAGTCTGAAAGAAATACAACTATTTGAACGAAAGAAACAGTAAAGACAGGGAAAGATAGATGGGGACTTCAAGGTCTACGAACGCCAACAGATCTACCTTGAGTCTCGAAAGAACCAGTCTGAGCTGCTATGCCTCTCGATCAGAAAGGACAAATGCCAAAATCTGCACAAGAAGTGCAGAGTGTAGTATGAGTACAACCGACCCCATGCACTCTATAAGTGCCTAGCCTCACCTCGACGACGTAGTGATGAGCCTAAGACGGATCAGTCACACTAGAACATGAACGCAATGTATAAAATAAAGAAGAAAAAATAAATACAGAATTGAATGAAGTAGTAAATAGCAAGTGATAACTACAACTCCAGGAAATAAGCCAGCAGTGTCTAGAATTCACCAATCCTTAAGTGCAAAAGAAAATACCGTAAAGCTAACACATCATAGGAAATATAAACACATAGGTTGTTGCGGCGCGCAGCCCGATCCACATACAAAATTCACATAGAAAATAGTCTGAGGGTTCCTAATTTTCTCAAGTCAAGGTTAGACACAACACTTATCTTGCTCCAAAGACCACTCATTGCTCAACCACAACTTTGCCTCTCAAACAAGCCTTCGGACCAATAGAATCTAGCAAATTATCAACCAACCGATTTGAAATAAGCCTTAGGAACTACCCACGATTACAAATAATTTGATTTAGGCCATTTTCTAAAAAGTCAACCCTTGCGCTCGCTTGGTCCAATCCCATAGTTCGGACCAAAACCCGATTACTCATTCACCCCTGAGCCCGGTCATGTAATTTGTTTTGGAACCCCACCTCAATTTAAGGTCTAAATCCCCAATTTACCAAATCCCTAATTTCTACCCAAAACCCCCAATTCCACCATAAAAACTCTAGATTTTAGGTTGAAAACTTGTGAAATGTAATGAAAGATTGAAAGGAACTAGGTTAGAATCACTTACCAATGATTTGGGGAAGAAATGATCTTGGAAAAATCTTCTCTAGGGTTCTAGGTTTTGAAAATTTGAAGAATGAACCAAGAATCCAGTCTAAGTCATATTTGATCAGTTGCAGATGTCGCATTTGCGACATGAGATTCGAAAATACGAGCCCAGCAAATGCGAAAAATCCATCGAAAGTGCGACGATCATCACACCCCTTTTTTATTCGTAAATGTGAAGAATAGTTTGCAAATGCAAACTTTCATCCATCCGCAAATGCGACCCATTGATCGCTTTTGTGATCACTGCCTAACCAGCTCCTACTTTGCAAATGCGAAGTTTTGTTCGCAAATGCGAATTCTAGCCTCCCAGCTACTCTTCGCAAATGCGATGAGTAGATCGCAAATGCGATCCCAGTAGTGGCTGCAAATGCGATGATTGACCTCGCAATTGCGAGATCTAACGCCTGCAACAAAAACTAAAGCACACTAGCAATGTTCTAAGTCTAGATTCACTCTATAGCCTACCCAAAACTCACCCGATCCTCGGAGCTCTAAACCAACTATACACACAAGTCTAGAAATATCATACGAACTTGCTTGCGCAATAAAATAGCCAAAATAACACCTAGAACTACGAATTGAACACCAAATCAAATGAAATTTTCAAGAAAACTATTAAACTTCTATTTTCACAACAGGACGTCCGAATCAAGTCAATCCAACTTCGTTTCTTACGAAATTTGACAGACAAGTCGTAAATGCAGTATTGAACCTATAGTGGCCTCCGGAACCAAA
Source organism: Nicotiana paniculata (assembly GCA_005239505.1). Classification (NCBI taxonomy): domain Eukaryota; kingdom Viridiplantae; phylum Streptophyta; class Magnoliopsida; order Solanales; family Solanaceae; genus Nicotiana; species Nicotiana paniculata. The sequence continues at coordinate 24,945 of ML316200.1, read as the reverse complement.
ATTCGGACCCGATATCCAAAAGGTCAAACATTGGTCAACCATTTCAAATTCATTAAGGCTTAAATTCTCAATTTCTATAAAATGCAATAACTCGGGCCAGGGACTTTCGAATTCTATTCAGGGCATACGCCCAAGTCCCAAATCACGATACGGACCCACCGGGACCGTCAAACATGAATTCGAGTTGTTTTGCTCAAAACGTTGATCGAAGTCAACATAATTGGATTTTAAGGAAAAATTTCATATTTTTCTCAGAGTAAGGCTACACAGCACAGAATTAGGTTTTAAAACATAAGATGACCTATCGGGTCATCACATACATGGTTCAAATAGACGGTCAATTCAAACAAATAAGTAAGTCTTGAAATGTGGTTTCTAGAGAAACAAGATTACATGCTAAAAGGGGTTAGCTAAAATACATAACAATTAGGTGGGTAAAATATATCACTGACTCAACAACGAAATGTCTATATCACTTCCAAGACTGAATAAAACTATTATTTCGCTTTGCAAATACACAAGTCAAGTTCTAGACATCAAATACAATGCAATGACTAATAAAAAAGTCTCACACACACATGGCATGTAACTCACTAATCATTGGACTAATCAAGACACTCTAGTGAAAGAGGTAAATCAAAGTTAAGATCATACAATTTAAGGTACATATGCAAGAATCAAAGTCTGAGACTAAGAGTCACAATTAAAGCACTCACTATTCTCAAGGCATAATACAGTTAGGAAATGTTTCTTCAATTCAAAACATAGCACAAGGTTTCCTACTCCTAACATAACTAAATACTAACTACATTTGGTTCAAAAAAAATTTCCTTTGAAAAGAACTGTGGTACAAAGAAAAATCAAGGGGAAATTATACACTACCTAACGGCAGAAAATCTTTTTGATTTTCTCCTTAGACTTTAACCCCTCAAGAAACATGTCTATATGATATCCATCATTGAGAAAAGTTGAAAATTTAAAATTTATATGTTTTTTTTTCCTTTTTTTCAAACTACTACAACTAACCAAAAGAAAGTAAAATTAATATAAACGCAAAATACAACAAAATGTATCCCCCACCCTACACTTTAAAATTGTGGCATGTCCCCATGACACATAATTAAATAGTATAAGGTAGAGAAAACTTCCTCGAATCTTTATCCAGGGTCTGAATCCGAGTCGGGCTCCATCCTTCTCGCCCGAACTAGTGCTTACATCCACAGAGATAGCTTCTTCTCAGCCTTCTTGGGGTACACTCCACACTTGTCTTTTTCACCCACTGCAACCTTCTGTGTTGACCCCTTCACTTTTCACTCAAAATTTGCAGCTGGCTTCACTTTTTTCGCCCCAATCTCTACATTCATCTCGAAAGTTATCGTCTCCTCACCCACTTTAAGTATGAGTTTTCTATCATGTATGTCTAATGTTTCTCTACACGTTGCTATGAATGCTCTTCCTAGGATGAGGGCGACCTCCTTATTCTCATCCATCTTCACCACTATGAAATCTACAGGAAATACAAACTTATCTACCCGAACTAAGACATCTTCCACTATCCCCTCAGGTATGATAGTTGTTTGGTCTGCCAGCTGCGAAGACATTGGTGCAAACCTTATCTCTCCAATCTTACTCTCCAGCTTTATGTAAATAGACAAAGGCATTAAATTAATTGAGGCACCAGAATCACATAAAGATTTATCAAAGTTAAGGGTGCCTAAGGAGCAAGGTATAGTAAAACTCCCTGGATATCCACACTTTTGTGGTAGTTTGTTTTGCAAGATTGCACTGCAATGCTCTATGAGCTTGACCATAGAGGTCTCTTCTATCTTCCTCTTCTTTGTAAGTATCTCCTTTAAGAATTTGGCATAAGCAGTCATTTGGGAGAGAAATTCTATGAATGGAAAATTTACATTAACCTGTCTCAGCATATCTACAAATCTCTCAAACTGCTTGTCCAACTTTTCTCTATACAACTTTTGGGGAAAAGGTATAGCATACATATGTTTTCTCTCTTCATTAGATTCCTCCTTTTTTGATGTTTCCTCCTTCTTTTTCTCAGTTGCTCCCCACTTTGTCTTTCAGGCACAACGTCTTTTTGGATTAGAGTGGGATCTTTCAACACTTGCGTGCTTCTCAAGGTCACTTCATTCACTGTGTCTTTGTGATTCTTCTCAGTATCAACAGGCCGAGTACCTGAGATTCCATCAGACAATATAGTTGCAATTTGTCCCACTTGTCTGTCACGACCCAAATTTTCCTCCGTAGGATGTCGTGAAGGCACCTAGTATTAGGAACTAGGTAAACCTAACATTTACTGAAATAATAGATATAATAAATAAAAACTATCAAATGCAAAGTAGAAATGTCTACTGAGTTTACTAGAAAACCTACAATACAATTGTTTCGATATAAAGATATAACAGTGCAATTACAATATTGAAGGTGACTCCGAATCCTGCGAACACCGCAACAAGTTTACCTTGAGTCTCCACAACAGATCTGTACAACTACCTAGCGATTGCATGATTTCGAAATACATGCATCTGTACAAAAATATGGAGCACACTACAGTGGTACCCACTGGACTAACCTTAGTGGAGTAGTGACGAGGGACAATCAAGACACCTACTGGACTATATAACCTGGACAAGTATAAGTGGAGAACTAACAGAGTAAGATATAACTACCAAATTACGCATAAGGACAAAAATGATACGATGCTTGCAATAAGAAATAGAAGCAACAATTAGCAGCGGTACACAATAAGTAATAACACAGTAGAGTGAGCTAAACACAATTTAAATCCATTGAGAATAAATATAGGAAGGACAAGTAACAACTTGATAAGAATAACCGCTTTTGCACAGGTTTATCCAATAATCTCCACGAGGTATCAAACCTACAAAGTAGTCATAATTCACGAGTCCCAATTTGTGAACCCTAATTACTTTTTATCTTGTGCCCACATTACAACCGGTAACTGCACAGACGACTCACGTGCCAATATAACCATTCACATATATAACACAAGTAGTCGAGGGTAGGTTTGAATGATAAATAACATCACAATCCTCCTCCTTATCTTACAGGGGGTGATTAATTATGTTTATGCTTCTGCAAGTATTCTATCACAGTCCAGGCCAAGGGTTAAGAGTAGACGAGATGCACGACACATAAGAAACGATCCCCACTATTTGCAAATGGTAAGACTCACATAAGTTAGGCACGCCGCTACACAAATATCAACAATAACAACAACAACAATGCCCCTGGGCCATCTCAAGTCATCACAAATCAATCCCCGACATAGCCCACCTTGTCTCACCACATGCGCAATAATAAAGTAAATGCTCGCCTTGTCTCATCGCACGCTGATAATAATATTTCCACCTTGTATCTCCACATGCGCAAACCTACATATATAGCCCCCTTTGTCATGCCACATGTTCAAATATCAGTAGTAACAATAGCACGACAGAAACCTCATGCGAACACCCGATAAAACCTCCCACGTTCAAAGAACACAACATCACAATAGCCTTCGGCTCAACAAAATGAGTACAACAGCAACAACAATAACAACAATAGCATGAGAATACGACAAGTAAAACAACTCAAGAGCTTTGGATCATAAAGAAGCGGTAAAACGGGCTCATAAAGAATAAACACAATAAGGAATACTAGTCTCAATAAGAACGGTTCAACAAGGGAGAAATTATATGTAACAAATGATTCCAAATAAGGATAAGTCAACTACGATAAAGGATAACTAAACATCAGTTAGAGGTGAGCAATTACGAAGAGATACAACAAATTCAATTGAGGATAAGCAATTAGGAAAAGGATAGCATGGAAATCGAGGATGCAACAACTTCAATTAAGGCACACAAGAGTAAAATATGCAATAAGGGTGGAACATGAACCAAATAAATTCCAATAAGACACATAGAGGTGAAACCGGTAAATATGGAAACTTAACATAGCAAAACAACTTTGTATCTAATGAACATAAGAACCTAAGAACCCTAAAAGGTCAATCTTCCACAAATATTCCAAAACACGTACTCGTCACCTCGCGTACACTAACTTCACATGACATAGTTAGCAACAAAGACTCAAATCCTAAGGGGTAGTTTTCCTAAACAAAGTTAGGCAAGATACTTACCTCAAGAAGATAGACCATTACTCTAAAATAAACTTCTCGAGTGAAATAAACTCCATACCGCTCTGATCTAGCCAAAATGACTTCAAACCATAAGTAAAACTCATAAGAAACAAGTCTGAATAATAAAACTTCAATCTTCATCAAAAACTAAAAATCAACCAAAAAGTCAACCAACGGGCCCGCACCTTGGAACCTAAAAAATTCCACAAAAACCGATTACCCAATCTAAAATGAGTTCAACCATACAAAAATTATTAAATTACGATATCACTTCATCGTTCAAAGCATCATTTTATACTTTCAAAAGACTTACAAATTTTCCCAAATTTTCAACTTAATTCACTAATTAAATGATGAAAATAATAATGGATTCATGAAATATAACAAGATGTGGGTAGAGAACACTTACCTTAATGAGTTTCTTTAAAATCCCATGAAAAATCTCCCTAAACCGATTTATAAAACTCAATCTATGTTAAAAATATCAAACCCTCGACATATAAGCAATTCTGCCCAAGCTTTTCGTATTTGCGAACATGAACTTCGCATCTGCAGCCTCGAATTTGCGAGAAAAGGTCCGCATTCGTGAACCCAACTAGCCAGCACAGTGGTCGTACCTACATAAGAAGGAGCCGCACATGCGACTCCGCAGAAGAGCACAAATAGCCGCAGAATAGGACATCTTCGCATTTGCGATCAACGGGCTGCAAAAGAGGCCATCCCATATACAACAAAAACTTCGCAAAAGTGAAGCAGCCTCAGGCCTCAACATTGCATAAGCGACATAATCTTCGCAGAAGCGGCTCCGCATCAGTGACCGATCCTCCGCAGATGTAGATACACCAGAAGCAAACCTGACCACAAGCATTAAATCATCTAAAACTCGTCTGAAACGTACCCGGGGACCTCTGAGGCCCAGTCCAAGGCCAACGAGTGCCATACCCTAATACGGAGCCGCACTAGGTCTCAAATCACATCAAACAACGTTGGAAATACGAAGCGCATCATGTATCGAACTTATGAAATTTCAAATCTTCCAACTTCAAAATTCGCACTGAAACCTATCAAATGAACCTGGAATGATGTCCAATTTTTGCATGCAAGTCCCAAATGATGTAACGGAGCTATTACAGCTCTCGGAATCACATTTTGACCCGGATATCATCATGTGATGATCCAAAGGGTGTTCCCGTATAGTCTATCTAATTCTTTGTTCCGAGGTCGTGAAAACCTCCTTCTACATAACGACCCGACTGGTCATTTTTGAGATCCAGCGCGTCGTTCAGTAGTTGGGAATCATGAACATCTTCATTCCGGGTATTGTGATTTGTGTCTATGGTCAGAGTTGAAATTTAGGAGGTTCGGAGATAAATTTAAAGGAAAATTCTCATTTCAAAAGCCTTAAGTTGAAGAAATTGAGTAAGATTGGAAATTTGAGTAAACAACGTCGAAATCAAGATCCGAAGGTTCTAGCAGGTTCGTATGGTGATTTCGGACTTGGGCGTATGTCCGGATCGGGATTTGGGTAACCCTAGAGCGTTTTGGTGTATATTGTGGAAGTCAGCATTTTTGAAGAAATTTCCTAAGTTTGGCTTGAAGTGCATTTCAATGATATTGATGTCCTTTTGGGATTTTCGAGTCTGGGAATAGCTTCGTATGGTGATTTTGGAGTTGGGAGCGCGATCAGAAGTGAATTTGGATGTCTGTAGGTCATTTTGAAGTTATTTGGCTAAAGATAGAAATTTGAAGGTTTTTGGGACGATCGGAAGTGGAAGTTTTGATATCGAGGTCGGAATGCGATTCCAGAAGTTGGAGCAGGTCCGTAATTTTGAATATGACTTGTGCGCAAAATTTGAGGTCAATCGGGCGTGATTTGATAGGTTTCAGCGTCGAGTGTAGAAACTTGAAATTCTAAGTTCTTAAAGAATTGGAGTTGAGTGTGATTCGTGATTTTGGCATTGTTTCATGTGATTTGAGGGCTCGAGCAAGTCCGTGTTATGTTTTTGGACAGGTTGGTATGATTGGACGAGGTCCCGGGGGCCTCGGGTGGATTCCGGGTGGTTAACAGATAAAAGTTCAAGGTTGGAAATGGCTGGTTTCTGCTGTCATCTGGTACAACCGCACCTGCAAGGAATTGGCCGCAGGTGCGGCCTGGGAGTCGCAGGTGCGAGTTTGGCTTGGCCTGGCTAGGAACCGCAGGTGCGATAAATATTCCGCACCTGCAAAGCCGCAGGTGCGGGAAATAGGGCGCAGGTGCAAATTGGCTGGAGATTTGGGAAACCGCAGCTGAGGGTGAATTGGTCGCACCTGCGGGATCACATGTGCAGATGAAGGATCCGCAGGTGCGGATAATGGGCCTGGGAAAATTGTTTTTAAGCGAGAGTTTAGTTCATTTTCTTCACTTTCTTCATGGGATAGGCGATTTGTGAAGAGCTTTTAAGGGGGATTTCACCAAACTTCAAGAGGTAAGTTCTTCTACTAGGTTCTAAGGTCAAATACAAGATATTGCATGGATTTTTGAGCATGAAATTGGTAAAATTGGATTTTTGGCCACGAATTGAGCATGAAAATTAGAGTAAATTATATAATTTAGTTAGTAAGGCTATGGGTAGGAGGCATCTTCGAGAATTTTGGATTTTCGGGCATGTGGGCCCGAGGGATTTTTGGTCATTTCGCTGAGCGGGGTTGGGAAAGTATATAACCTGAAATTGTTGTGAGTATTAGGATGAATTTTCACTGCTTTGTCATGTATGTGGTAGTTCGGAGCGTGGTGCGTCCGTTGGGGTCATCGGAAGGGCTTGGAAGCAGGTGTTGGACCTTCGGAGCGAGGTGATTCTAACTTCGTGAGGGGTAATCGTCCCCCTAGGTGAATTAATTTAGTATATGTTATTATCTTCGGGGGCTACGTACGGACGAGGTGACGGGAGTCTGTGCGTAGCTACTAATATGATTATATCCGGGTAGTCTAGGACCCACTAGCATGCTTTATGTGTGTACCTGTAACCCTGTATGTATCATTGAACTGTTAATATGACTGAAAACATAATTGAATGCTTAAAGGAAATCTGGAATTCATATTGTTATCCTTCTAAAGAGAATTTGATTCCGCTGTAAATATATGTGTACCTGGACTAGGTCGTATCGAGGAATACCGTAAAATTTGACAAGTGAGTGTAAAAAACAAATGATTTCGAAACTTATGTTTCATGCTTCTTTGAATACGGATATTTACTATTTTTCATGAGAAAAACTATTGTTCTTAATCAAAGTGGATTTAAACGTGTGGAAATGTGTCAGCACTCGAGTCGCAGGTCTGATTCGCGATCGAGGGGAGCTTTATGTTAAATGTATATATTTTTATCGAGTAGGCACATGAGCCGCAGGTATGATGTGAGGCCGTGGGATAGCTTATTATTATTATCCAGTCAGCACACGAGCCGCAGGTATGATGCGCGGCCGTGGGATAGCTTATTATTATTATCCAGTCAGCACACGAGCCGCAGGTATGATGCGCGGCCGTGGGATAGCTTATTATTATTATCGAGTCAGCACATGAGTCGCAAGGATGATGCGCGATCGTGGGATAGCTTATTATTATTCAGCACACGAGTTGCAGGGATGATGTGCGATCGTAGGATAGCTTATTATATCGAGTCAGCACGCGAGTCGCAGGTATGATTCGCGATCGTGGGATAGCTTTATGACCCTAGTCCCTAGGACAACCTTTATGCCTCCGGCCGGTTGTCTTGTCCTGGTATGTATATGATCACTTGAGTTGTGAGTCACTTGTAACTGGAGTGTCAGGTATTTGTTAAAAGGAGATTTTAGTACCTTGTTGTTCCTTTGAGTTATTATCTGGATTCCGTTATTTGCTATGTACTTGTCGCTCGCTATCTTTCATGTCTATTGTATTTCATCATATTCTGTCACATGTTGTATTGTCGGACCTTAGTAAGAGTCTAATTTTCCCCCTCGTCACTACCTCTGAGGTTAGGCTGGCGACTTACTGAGTACACGTCGTTTTCGTACTCATGCTGCACTTGCTGTGCATTTTATTGCACATGTACCTTCATGGAAATGTGGAGGATTCGGAGACTTAGGCAAGCTGCATCTTCCAGAGGCAATCCGCAGCTGACAGAGTCACCTTCATGCTGTATCTATTTCATTTTAAATTTCCTTGTCCAGTTGTATTTCGGACAGGCTTTGTAATATTTGTAAAATTCATAGAAGTTGCTCATGTACTTGTGACACCGGGTTCTGGGGACGTGTTGGGATTTACTTCATTAAATTAAATTGATATGCTGTCATATATAAGTTTACTAAAATTTATTTTTTTGATTATGAGATGCAAGAAAAAGTAACGATTTCGAAAATGTTAAAAACTGGAAAGCTATTTAAAAAAATTAATGTTTTCGCTTGCCTGACCTTGTGTCGGCGCCATCAGGGCCTTAGGGATTTTGGGTCGTGACATTCTATCTCATCTCGATTTACGTGTGCAGCCCGGGTGTGTAGCCGGGAAGCCTTTATGTGAAAAGCTGATAAAAATAAAAATTTCGTATTGAAAATTTTAATAAAGTTGAATTCAGTCAACGTTCTTGGTAAACGGACCTGGACCAGTGATTTGACGGTCCCGGATGGTCCGTAGGAAAATATGGGACTTGGGCGTATGCACGGAATCGAAATCCGAGGTCCTAGGTCCGGGAAATGAATTTTTAAAAAAAATTGTTTTTTGAAAAATATAAATATTTTTGAAAATGAAATTTGAGGTAAAACCTGTGATATCGAGCCCATATTACGATTCCGAAGCCCGGTACATGTTCGATATGATTTATATGTGTTATCTGTTAAATTTGGTAAGAAACAAGCTTAATTTGATGTGATTCGGACCTTAAATGAAAAACTTAATGTTTATAGAAGTTTGAAGAATTTTCATGGATTTTTAGTTTAATTCATCGTGTTAGTGTTGTTTTATGTTGTTTGAAACCTCGAGCGAGTCCGTGTTAGGTTATATGACTTGTGTGTGTGGTTGGACGGGGTCTCGGGGGCCTCGGGTATGTTTAGGATGCCCATCGGTTGTTATTAGAACTTGGGAGTCAGCTGAAGGATTGCTGGTTCTGGTGTCTCCCACCTGCGATGGACCTTCCGCAGGTGCGGACATGCAGGTGCGACGAGATGCTTGCAGGTGCAGAACTTAGCCCAAACCCCCAATCCTCGCAGGTGTAGTTAGTTTTCCGCAGGTGCGGAGCCGCGGGTGAGGCCATTTAACCGCAGGTGCAACACCAGGGTTTTTAGTGGGTTTTCGCACCGGCGATGGTAGTTTCGCAGGTGCGGGACCGCAGGTACGGTCCCAGGGGCGCAGGTGCGGAATTACTGGGCAGAAAAGGGGCAGAACTGAGGGTTTATGTTATTTTCAGCATTTTCGAATTGGCAAACTCAGGAGAGGCGATTTTTGGAGCCTTTTGCACCTGGGTAATTTGTGTAAGTGATTTCTATCCATTATAGACCAATTTCCATGTTTGCATCCTTAAATCCAACCTTTAATTTCGAAAATTTTGGGTAAAAAATGGGATAAACTTCATAGACCGAATTATTGAGTTTTGATTGGGTTTTTGACCTCCGATTTGAGAGATTTTCATATGTTTAGACTCGTGAGTGAATGGGTGTCCGGAAAATATAATTTTTACCCGATTCCGAGACGTGGGCCCGGAGAACGTTTTGGACAATTTTCCTAATTTCGCATTTTAGCTTCGAATTTATTTGTTACTCTAGTTTCTTGTAGTATTATTTACACGATGATATTGATTTGAATAGATTGGGACATTGTGAGTCAGATACCCGTGGCAAGAACGTGATTTCATGTTTGTTTTGAGCGGTTGAGGTAAATATCTTGCCTAACCTTGTGTGGGGGAATTTCCCCTTAGGATTTGAGTCTTCTATATTGATTGTAGTCTGTGTACGTGAGGTGACGAGCGCATGCTCGGACTTATTTGTGGAAAGTTGACCCTTTAGGACTCTTAGATCCTTATATTCGCCGAGTATGAATTGTCTGTAGTATGATTGAATTTCCTAATTTCTAGTGTCATCTTTATTTGCTTAAATGTAGAAGTTCTTGCTTTCGGATTTACTCCTATTGCCTACTTGAATCCTAATTGTCTTATCTGAAGGTTTTCTTCCCTTTACTATCATGTTATATCTTCTTAACTGCGTATCTCAAATTTGCAATTATCTTCACCTCAACCTATAATTGTTTTGGTTTTAAATGAAGTTACAATTATTCTCTACTGCTTGTCCTTAAGTGGAAATTGTTGAATATTCTCGTAACTGCTCAACCTTAAAAGAAGTTTAGATATTATGTACCTTCGTGACTTGCCTAATATGGAGTTATCAGATTTTTGTTGATTCCTTGTTGTTCACCCATGTAATTAGGTGCGGCTGTTACATACTATTTTCCTTCCTTGTTGAGTGATTCAAAATATGCCTAGCTCTCCTTATTCTGTTTATTTCGCATGAACTAGTTTTGCCTATCTTGTGGTCGAAGGCTCTTGATTTGTTGTTGTTGTACTTTTTGTGGTGATGCACGAGGTTTCTGCCGTGCGGTTGTTGATATGGGGATTTGCACGAGGTTTCTGCCGTGTCGTGTTTACTATTTATATTGCACATGCGGCGTGATAAGGCGGGATACAAGATTGAGTGTTGCACATGTGGCATGACAAGATGGGCTATGTCACGGATTGTTTGTGATACTTGTGTTGGCGTGGGGGAATTCCTTGTTGTTGATATTGTGTACTGCAACACTTACCGTATGAGTTCATTCGTGTGGAAATTTATGAGATGAAAATGTACGTGTTTCCCCTTTTTTTTTCCTTATGTCTATTGGTTGTTGAAATCACGTTAGGGCACCTGCACAAGCATACACGTAGTTAAGTACTACTAAGGGATTCAGGACTCCTTGTTGTTGTCAAGTATAGATATTCTTGTTGTGTTTACCGTATGGGTGGGAATGACCCAACTTGAACGTGAGTCGTCCGTGCAGTTAGTACTCGAATGAGGGCGCAAGATGCCAAGTGCTAGGGTTCGGATATTGGGACCCGTAAATGGTGATTTGTCCAAGGTTTGGAACCTCATGGAGATGCCTATGGATTTGATGTAGAAGTGGTTGAAGTTGCTCAATCATTACATTTACGTGTGGTATATTTACATGTCGGATTTGTCTGTGTTCTATTCAGTCCTTGTGTTACTTCATGGTTTCCGCTGATACTTATTGTTTTCCTTCTTTATTGAATTCACTTTCTTGTTAGCTATAGTGCGTAGCCTTTATGTATATCATTATTTCCCTGATATCTATATTGATACTTGTTCAGTTTTTATTAGACTAGTGGGTGTCTTGACTAGTCCTCGTCACTTCTTCACCGAGGTTAGTCTTGATACTTACTGGGCACCGCAGTGGTGTGCTCATACTACTCTTCTGCACATTTTTATGCAGATTTCATGTTTTTGCATAGCCGGCCGATTGATTGTCAGTAGCGTGGTTGCTATTGTGGATTCTCAAGGTAAAACTTTTTCAGCGTTCACGGTTTCGGAGTCACCATCTTTTTTTTTTTTTTTTGCACTGTTGTACTTATTTCTGAACTGTGGTATTTTTAGGAGTTTTAGTGTAAATTCTTAAAAGCATATGACTTATACTTCCAAGTTTTGGGAATATTTGATGTGTAAAGAATTATTTATTTCAGAAAAGTATTAGATTCCATTTATTATTGTTGTTATTCCAGAATATTAGGCTTGCCTAGTCCTTAAGACTAGGTGCCATCACGATACCCAGTGGAGGAAAATTTGGGTTGTGACAAGTTGGTATCAGAGCTCTAGTTTCATAGGTGCTACGAGTCATAAGCAGTTTAGTAAAGTCTTGCGGATCGGTACGGAGATGTCTGTACTTATCTTCGAGAGGCTACGGGACTATTAAGATAACTTCACTTCCTTCTTTCCTATCGTGCGAGTTCATTGATCATGAAGTTTGAAATTTATCATTCCATTCTCTCACAGATGGTAAGGACGCAAGCTGCAGATTCTGAGGTTGTTACCCCCGGAGCAGATGCCGCCTGGGGCAGAGGTAGAGGCATTGGTCGACAAGGGGCATGTGCCGCAGCTAGAGCACCTTCCAGAGTAGCCGCCAACAGCTCCAGTTGGGGGACCGGAGGCGCATGTTGTTACACCCAGACTTCAGGAGACCTTGTCACAGTTATGGGATGTGATTGGTACCTTAACTTAGGCGAGATTGATTATGAGTGCACCAGCTACTTTACAGGGCGGGGGAGGAGCTCAGACTCCCGTCGCCCATACTTCGGAGCAGCGCGATCAGGTTGGTCAGGTTCCAGGTATCATGGCAGCACAAGCTGGGATCCTAGTTTCGCCCGTGGTCAGGGCAGCAGCATCTGAGGAGGAACAACATAGACTCGAGAGGTACAAGATGTGCCACCCTCCTACCTTCAGTTGATTGGCGACAGATGATTCCCAAGGTTTCCTGGAGGACTATCACCGCATTCTTCGTACTATGGGTATTGTGGAGACGAGCGGGGTTGCTTTCATTACGTTCCAGCTCAGGGGAGCGGCTTATCAGTGGTGGCGGGAATATGAGTTGGGTAGCCCGGCCGAGTCAGCTTCACTTACATGGGGTGAGTTTTCAGAGATGTTCTTGAGTGAGTTTGTACCTCAGTCTCTCCGAGATGCATGGCGCTTGGAGTTTGAGCGACTATGCCAGGGCACTATTTCAGTATCAGAGTATGTCGCCAGGTTCAGTGATTTTGGCCAGGCATGCACCTACTTTGATTGCTACAGTTAGAGAGCGTGTTCGCATATTCATTGAGGGCCTCAGGCGTGATATTCGATTTGGCATGGCTCGGGAGTTAGAGTCGGATATTTCATTTCAGCAGGTGGTAAGGATTGCTCACAGAGTTGAGGGCATGCTGGATCGTGAGAGAGACGACAGGCGGGACTATGATAGAGATGTCAGACGAGGTCAGGAGAGAGAGGGCAGAGAGGTGAGGAGGCCTCGTGGGCCGGAGATATTTACTGGTCCTTATTATGGGTCAGCCAATTCAATTTGCATTGACGGCTTCATATGGGGTTTCAGGTACTCAAGGGTCTCACAGTACTCGAGCCGCGTAGTTTCCATAGCCACGTTAGCAGAGAGGTTGTTTTGAGTGTGGAAATATCAGCCACAGGGTGAGAGATTGTCCCAGGCTCCGGGCATATGTGTTACAACAGGGCATTCAGGCGAGTAGAGGGCGCCCAAGAGGGGGAGGCTTGGCCCGTTGATGTGTTTCGTATAGTAGGCTGGAGGACGTTGTGCTAGATGTTACAGTACAGGTATCTTTGTTTTGTTACAGAGGGGCATCATTTGTATTTCATTATAGCTCTGCTGGTCGGGACGAGTTCCCTCATTGTTGTTTTGTTTATGAGTGAGTTTCATGCTTTGCACTCTATTTTTGTGTTTGCTCCTGTTGGGAGATTCTGTGAGTCGTACCGCATGTCTATTGTTTGTCTCTATTCAGTATTGAGAGATATGAGACTAGTAGTAAATTCATGTTGTCCAGTACGGTAAGTTTGATGTGGAGTATTTTATTTACGAGTTGTGATTTGATACTCCATCAAGATGTGAGATTAGCTAGCATTATGATTTTTATCAACTGACATGAATTACTGGAGGAATTTCAATTGGTATGAAATATTTTCAGTATGTGATTCATAGTTGAGGGTGAGGTCCTCGTGATAGTTGTGATCCGATATGTTTGGATCGGGCTGAGTACCGCAATGGAAATTTATCAGGATGGTATTCTTGTGATTTGTTCATGTGCTTTAGTTCCTTTCTTGTTATGTTGTTGTGTAAGTTAGCATTGATAGAGAGTTGTGCCTGTCGGGCTTGTTTGATAGTTTCCTTATGTGTTCCTCCTTTAATATTCAATCATTTTCGTTTTGTGCTCCTTGAGTTTTTCTTGTGGTGCGTGTGCCCGGTGGTGTTAGTTGTGGCTTGGTGATTTGGGTGTCAAGTTTATGAAGTCTTCGTGTTTCTTGCTTTATTATCAGTGTGATGGATGTTGGGAATATATTTCTATCGGATATGAGGCTAATTGCCAATGCTGAGTTGGTTTTCGGCAGCCATTGTGACCCAAGTGTTATTATGAGCCTATGTGTGATGTGCTGTATTGTGTGGTCGTGCCTTATGGGTATATGCATGAGTTAATGTAGCTGGTTGGGGCTAATGTTGGATGTGGATTTAGAATCGGGTATTTTGGAAATGAGTAGAAGGTGAGAAATTGAGGCATGAGGCTTATCGGTAGTAATAGAAAGGCTAAATTGCGGTTGCGGTGGTGTCGTCAGTCTTTTGTAGATTGGGGTGACGTGGGATCACCCGCGGGTGTGTGTTGGAAAAGCGCAATTAGTGATTTGATAAGTTCAAAATAAATCTTAGCACGTTCGAGGACGAACGTTCTGAGGTCGTGAAAACCTCCTTCTATCTCATCTCGACTTACGTGCGCAGCCCGGGCGTGTAGCCAGGAAGCCTTTATGTGAAAAGCTGATAAAAATAAAAATTTTGTATTGAAAGTTTGAATAAAGTTGACTTCAGTCAACGTTCTTGGTAAACAAACCCGAACCCGTGATTTGACGAAGAAGGAGGGTCCGTAGGAAAATATGGGATTTGGACATATGCCCGGAATCGAATTTCGAGGTCCCAAGTCCGGGAAATTATTTTTTAAAGAAAATTATTTTCTGAAAAATATAAAGGTTTTTGAAAATGAAATTTGAGGTAAAACCTGTGATATGAGGCCCGCATTACGATTCTGAAGCTCGGTACAGGTTCGATATGATTTATATGTGTTATCTGTAAAATTTGGTAAGAAACAAACTAATTTTACATGATTCGTACCTTAAATGCAAAACTTAATGTTTATAGAAGTTTGAAGAATTTTCATGGATTTTTAGTTTAATTCATCGTGTTAGTGTTGTTTTATGCGGTTTGGAACCTCGAGAGAGTCCGTTTTAGGTTATATGACTTGTGTGTGTGGTTGGACGGGGTCCCGGGGGCCTCGGGTATGTTTAGGATGCCCATCGGTTGTTATTAGAACTTGGGAGTCAGCTGAAGGATTGCTGGTTCTGGTGTCTCCCACCTGCGATGGACCTTCCGCAGGTGCGGACATGCAGGTGCGACGAGATGCTTGCAGGTGCAGAACTTATCCCAAACCCCCAATCCTCACAGGTGCGGAGCCGCGGGTGTGGCCATTGGACCACAGGTGCGACCCCAGGATTTTTAGTGGGTTTTCGCACCTGCGATGATAGTTCCGCAGGTGCGGTTTCCAGGGGTGCAGGTGCGAAATTACTAGGCAGAAATGGATCAAAATCGAGGGTTTATGTTATTTTCACCATTTTCGAATTGGGCAGCTCGGGAGAGGCAATTTTCTGGGGCTTTTGCACCTAGGTAATTTGGGTATGTGATTTCTATCCATTATATACCAATTTCCATGTTTCCAACCTCTAATTTCAAAACTTTTGGGTAGAAAATGGAATAAACCTCATAGACCGAATTATTGAGTTTTGATTAGGTTTTTGACCTCCGATTTGAGATATTTTCATATGTTTAGACTCGTCAGTGAATGGGTTTCCGGAAAATAAATTTTTTACCTGATTCCGAGACGTGGGCCCGAGGAACTTTTTTGGCAATTTTCCTAATTTCGCATTTTAGCTTCGAATTTATTTGATAAACTAGTTTCTTGTAGTATTATTTACATGAGCTATTGATTTGAGTAGATTTGGGAATTGGGAGTCGGATACCCATGGCAAGAACGTGATTTCAAGTTTGTTTTGAGCAGTTGAGGTACGTATCTTGCCTAACCTTGTATGGGGGAATTTCCCCTTAAGATTTGAGTCTTCTATGTTGATTGTAGTCCTTGTACGCGAGGTGATGAGCGCATGCTCGGACTTATTTGTGGAAATTTGACCCTTTAGGAATCTTAGATCCTTATATTCGCCGAGTATGAATTGTCCTTAGCATGATTGAATTTCCTAATTTCTAGTGTCATCTTTATTTGCGTAAATGTCGAAGTTCTTGCTTTTGGATTTACTCATATTGCCTATTGGACTCCTAATTGACTTATCTGAAGGTTTTGTTCCCTTTATGTCCTATGCGTGCACTACCTGTCTCATGCCTACGATCCAGGAGGATTTAGACCTACTATTTTGGTGGTTCTAGACTTTACTTAGGGTGCTCAAAACGATAATACTAGGCGCACACTCAAAACACATAGGGCTATAATAAATACAATAAATGGATCAAGTTAGCCTCCATTTACAGATTACACGTGTTATAAACCTATAGACATGATCTCTATGTTATTAGTGCCATGAGGCAACAAAATCCCTTAAAAACTCCGAATTATTCGTGTTTGATCGTACATGGATGCTTTTTTAGTTGTAGGCAAGTTCTCTAATAGTTGGTATTTAAACATTGGTTCATCATGCATATTCCTATAGACATGTTGTCTAGGTAGGTAGTATAATAGGAACCACAGAAGCAGTCGATTTGTTAATTGATTAAAGCCCTACAGACATGGTATCTAGATGAGTATTAGCAAAGGCATGTGTTAGTGCGACCCTATAAGGATGATATCTAATAATCATATTGAAATTACATAACTAAGAAAATAGTTATTGATATTTTATTCCTATAGGCATGTCGTCTAATAGCGCATAGAAGTAGACATGGCAGTAAGTAAAGCATGTACTCAAACATATTATGATACTATACGAGCATTAGGAAAATTGAGTAAGTGAAGTGTTTGATTTCGTGTAGACATGATTTCCATGTGTAGCATGTCAAACAAATAGCAAACAAAGCAAATAAATCCTATGAACGAGTTTTCTACCCATTTTGGAGAAAATTAAAGTATACCCGCTTCCCCATTTCACTAACTCCCCAAGTGTTTGTTATTACAAATTATTAGAGGACCAAATAGAATAATAAAATAATTACAGACTTAATAGGGCGACTATAGGCCCAAATACAACAATTACAAGACACCCAAGGCTACTTCTTGGGCTTCAACTAAGCCTGGAACCTTAGGTGATGAGCAGGCCCATACTCCAGATGGCTATTAATATACTTTAGTTCTGAATACCAAACTGGCCCATACCGTAAAATGGCTTCCTTGCTTACCTAGTGAATACCAAATAGCCATCACAACACAAGTGATAAGCTAGGTACTCGTCTAATCAAACAATTTTAAGACTTAGAAATTTTTCCCTTAACACTATAACTAACAAAGAGCAACGATTACTAGATAAAGACACACAAATAAGGTTACACAAAATCACTACAGGAAAATATGGCATATACAAAAACAAGTTCCCAATGACAGGTTTGAACATCATAGGACATTAAAAGCATAAATACAAAGTAGACATGATTCGAAAGTAATCTCAGTAGGACTTTTGACATAGGAGTCTTGACACGGAAACCCAAAAGATCCATAATCAGAACAAACAAAGGGTGAAACAGTTTCACAAGAAAACTTTGACAGGAGAGACTAATGATCACAACGAACTTGCACAACTTAACAAGTGAAATATCCAGGAAAATACATGTCACAACATAGAGGTTCTAAGTCCAACATGTAAGAATCCATGGAAAATGAGAAAAAGCTAACTTCCAAATTAATAAGTCAAACAGGCATCACATGAACTGGGCTAGGACTTATTCTAGTTGACATAGGAAGAATATGCTAAACACATATTGGAATTTTGCCTAGGAATCTTAAGCAATCAGTGAGCACACAACATCAAAACAAAGAAACAAGTCTATCTGGGAATTGTAACAATATTGGCATATAGAATTCATATAATCACGGGTTGATCTCAGGAAAGTAGTAGGTTGTACATGAAAGACATAGAAAACACGAATGATGGGCATGCATTAGTTCTCAGGGAGAATCTATGTCATGGATTCATGGTAAGAAACAAATCAGTTATACTTAAACATGAATATGATCAATCAATAAGGTTGGACACCTATAATAGGCATGCATTGAGGCTAGTATTGTCAGGAAAGCATATTGGGCTAAGCATTTAGAAAATATTGTCACATGATTTTCAGAGAAACAGCAAACTACGCATAAAAGATTTAATAGGGAGATATTTAAGAAATTTTGAGCAGGAACCTAGTTTCTCAAAGATTTCAGTATAGAAATCGAGACAAAGGGAAATCAATGTCAATCGGGTTTAATTACAAGACTGGCATGCATCATGAATTAACTCAGCTAGCTATACACAAGTTAAAATCGAGACATGAATGAACTGAAGCTAGTGAAACTACAGAGTAGCACCAAGACAAGATGAATTATATACGAAGTGGCATAATATCATAATCATATTAACTCAAAATAATCAAAGCAACCCCAATGTTCATTGCATAAATACAAACAAAGGAAGTAGAATTGCGAGGGTTTGACACTTACCAGTTTGTAGATTTAACAAATAAATAGCGGAGAAAACCAAGTGTCAACAACAACTTGAGTATCAGTAGCAAAGACAGAATAAATGAGACCCCAAACCTAAAGCTTCAGGTCCACATGAGCCTCAAACGAGCCCCGAGCAGTGCTCATACTAGGGTTGTCGACAAAGAAAATTCTGGTGGCCTTGGCTTTCAGCCGGCCACAACCAAGAATGTAGAAAGTATAGAAGAGTGAGAGTTGAGTGAAAAACAGTAGTTGTAGCAGTAGTTAAGTCTTAGTGGGAAAATAGAAAATGGGGTTTGAAGTGGTAAAAATCAACACACAAATAAGGAAATATAGTCAATAATACATAAACAAGGAAAGAAGAACATGTAATAATTAATTTGGATTTGTATTGGGAGAAGAAACTAGGTAAAACCTAGTTTGACAAGGATAAAAAATTAGCAGGAGATATCGATGAACCGAACCCTCACAGCCTTACTATGAACGTATACAGAAGAAATATCGTCCAAATCTTGAAGAATGATGTTGATTTCCCTTGATTCAGAGACTTGTACTAGCCAAAAATGAGTAATTACTAAGTAACACCATAATCGTGTAAGTAACCACGAGGCAGGACACATAAAGTAAGGGAATCATGGAAGGAATCCATGATTTGATCGGATTCGGAGAAGATTGGGTGGGAGGCGACTATGGTTTCTGGAAGAGGGAGAGGGAGAGTGTTTAGGGGCAGTCGTCTTGGATAAATGGATATTTGGGTTTGGGGTTGGGTAGTTTAAAGGGACGGAGTGATCGTGGGTCGGTTATCTTGAGATATCAATAGCCAATATTGAAAAATAGGTGGGGCGGGTCAACAGAAGCGGGTTGCGATCGGGTTTAATTAAGAGGTGTTTGGTTTGGGCTGCTCAGAGGTGGTATGATGGGGGCATAATGGTTTGGGTCTTGAATTTGTCTGAAAGATTGGACTGTTTTGCGCCAACTCTTGAAACCCTCTAAAATTAATTAATAAATAAATAAATAAAATGTCAAATAAATGGTAAAAATTATTATTTATGCTGTAAAATATTTGAAAATAATAACTTAAAATTATAAAAATTTAAAATTCTACTTTATCATAAATAATATAATAAACGCAATTATTGGTAGAATATAGGCTATTATTGTAAATAGTATAGATAAAATAGTAAAAATGCAAATATATTATGTAAAAAGAGATAAAATATTAGAAAAATGAATAAGTGTATGTAATGATAAATTGGAGATTAAATAACCTTAAAAATTATTTAAAGAGATAATTAATAAATATTTAAATAAATTAAATGCGAGAAAATCAAATTTAAATACTTAAAAATTATAGAAAAATATACAAATACTTATATGACCCTTGTAAGTTGGATAATAATGCAAAATGATATTTTAAGAGTATATAGAATACTTTATAAGATATTAGGGCAAAATTGGGCACCAACAACGATCCTTCTTTACGCTAAAATGATGAAAGAGTTGTCAGGTAAAGAAAATGACCACCAATTTTATCTGAAATGAGTGAGGATGATGTGTGTTTGAAAAAATGGGGGTCGAACCCAGGTTCTTGAGTTGCCTACACATCCTCGGTGTTACGGGAATTAGACCGGGTGTACTTCTGGATCCAACAACAAACGAAAACTATGGAGTTGTTATAAGGATGGTCGTACGTTTCAAAAAAGGATATATTGATTAGGATAGTTTCGTGAGTAATGGATAATTTCAGGTAGAGCTATGAATGTGAATTTGAATGTTAAGAATTTTTGCAACAAATGTTTGGGCGGTTACAGAACAAAGAGTAATCAGTTGCCGATTATCGGTTACGTTTGAGATAGTCAAAGGAAGTGAATGTTGTGAATGGAAACCAGAGCGAGAATTGCTCCCATTTAGAGAAGGGCTACCTCCTGAGCTACCTGCAAAACATAAAACACAATGCACGCGAATGTATGGGGTTATTGCGGAAATTTTAACATGATGCAAATTCCCTTCGGACCATGAGAGTTGTTTTTGGACGATTAGTATGATGTCCTTAGACCATGATGTCCTGGGCATGAAGCATATGATAAGGGATTCGTAGGCTATGGAATGGTGTCCTCAATCCATGAGGATGATGCCTCTAGACTATAATTCCTTTGAATAATGATATGTAATTTTGAGAGATCATCATTCCATGGCATGATGCCTTCGAGCTATGAGGATGATATCTTCATACTATGACTCCTTCGGACAATGTGGAAAGGTTTCAGCCCATGAAATGCAAAGATGCAGCGATATCAGTCTTTTGATAGACGAAATAGGTGATGCTTAGTCCTATGCGAGAGTGAGATAAGGCAGTGCTTAGACTTATCCTAGTGATGGAGACAATGCTTAATCTCATGCGATGTAATGAGGGTAGTGTGTTTCCCTATGCAGAGAAAGGCAATGCTTAGCCTTATGCGATAATGGGGGAAGTGCTAAGCCTCGTGCAATGTAATGGAGATAGTGTTTAGTCTAATATAGAGGAAGGGAGTGCCTAGCCTTATGCAATAATGGAGGAAGTTCTTAACCTTATGCAATGAATGAGGGCAGTGCTTAGCCCTATATAGAGAAAGGCGGTGCCTAGCCTTATGCAATAATAGAGGCAGTGCTTAGCCTCATGCAAAGAATGAGGGCAGTGCTTAGCCCTATGCAATGTAGGGAGGGCAGTGTTTATCTCTATGAGGGCAATGCTTACTCATGCAATGAATGAGGGCAGTGCTTAGTCCTATATAGAGAAAGGCGGTGCCTAGCCTTATCCAATAATAGAGGCAGTGCTTAGCCTCATGCAAAGAATGAGGGCAGTGCTTAGCCCTATGCAATGTAGGGAGGGCAGTGTTTATCTCTATGAGGGCAATGCTTACTCATGCAATGAATGAGGGCAGTGCTTAGTCCTATATAGAGAAAGGCGGTGCCTAGCCTTATCCAATAATAGAGGCAGTGCTTAGCCTCATGCAAAGAATGAGGGCAGTGCTTAGCCCTATGCAATGTAGGGAGGGCAGTGTTTATCTCTATGAGGGCAATGCTTACTCATGCAATGAATGAGGGCAGTGCTTAGTCCTATATAGAGAAAGGCGGTGCCTAGCCTTATCCAATAATAGAGGCAGTGCTTAGCCTCATGCAAAGAATGAGGGCAGTGCTTAGCCCTATGCAATGTAGGGAGGGCAGTGTTTATCTGTATGAGGGAAATGCTTACTCATGCAATGAATGAGGGCAGTGCTTAGCCCTATATAGAGAAAGGTGGTGCCTAGCCTTATGCAATAATAGAGGCAGTGCTTAGCCTCATGAAAAGAATGAGGGCAGTGCTTAGCCCTATGCAATGTAGGGAGGGCAGTGTTTATCTGTATGAGGGCAATGCTTACTCATGCAATGAATGAGGGCAGTGCTTAGCCCTATATAGAGAAAGGCGGTGCCTAGCCTTATGCAATAATAGAGGCAGTGCTTAGCCTCATGCAAAGAATGAGGGCAGTCCTTAGCCCTATGCAATGTAGGGAGGGCAGTTTTTATCTCTATGAGGGCAACGCTTACCCCTATGCAGAGGGAAATGAAGACTAAATATGAGAAAGAAGAGTGTTTTTTAGCTTGCACGCTTGTGCCATGTGAGTTATGTCGGTGTGAAGATAGCAGTCTTGTTATATATTCGTGGACGTGCTTGTTATGTACGTTATGCCTGCATCTAAAGAAAAATCATGAGTTTTTGAGGGAAAGGTTGGTCCATGCTTTCGATTACTTATTTAGCCTTTGCTACTTGTCTTGACGTCTTGTTCGAGTCACCCTATGTAACATATGGCTATTACAGAAATGAAATTTTCGAAAATATGCATTTGCGATAAATAATTTGTGAGAACTTCAGTTGTTCAAAATATGTGATGATGCACAAAAGCAAATAATTTTGTCGAACCATAGATTACGACACCCTTTGAGACATTGCGACTTTCTTAACTCGGAATTTTGAGGACCCTCTAAAACATTCTGCCTCATTTACACGTATAACCCCAAACGATACAGTTCTTGGAGATCCTTGACATAATGAGACTGACGAAAAATTGAAACTTTCCTCAGTTCCTGACTGTAGAGGGAATGGAATTTTATTATAATGTGACCAAACCCACAGCGGTGCCTACGTATCCCCTCTTAAACGAGAATCAGGTCAAGCGTAATTCATGTTACATCAAAATAAAGTGCAAATATGATATCAGACATAATATCTCTAGACGACATCCAAATTGATAGGTTTTGGCCATATTTCACCGTCCATCTCTACAAGTGTAAGTGCTCCTCCTGTTAGTACTCAGTGAACCATGTAAGGGCCTTGACAATTAGGTGAAAATTTTCCCTTTGCTTCGTCCTGATGCGAGAAGATCCGCTTCAACACCAATTTCCCGGTGTGAATTGTCTCGATCTAATATTCTTGTTGAAATCCCTTGACATTATATTCTGGTAGATTTGACCATGACACACTGCATTCATCCTCTTACCATCAACGAGAGCCAGTTGATCATACCGGTTATATATCAATTCTGCATCGCTGAGCTTGGCCTCCTGTATCATTCTTAGGGAAGGAATATCCACCTTGGCAGGTATAATAGCTTCCGTACTGCAAACCAGTCGATAGGGGGTCGCCCCAGTTGATGTGCAGACTGTGGTGCGGTATTCGAGCAAAGAAAATGGTAACTTCTCATGCCATTACTTGTAATTTTCCTCCATCATCATGGATATCTTCTTGATGTTCTTGTTGGCGGCTTCCACGACTCCATTCATTTGCGGCCTATATGCTGTAGAATTCTGGTGCTTAATCTTGAATGTTTCAGACATGGATTTAATCAAATAACTGTTGAGATTGACGGCATTGTCAGTAATGATTGATTCTGGCACTCCGAATCAAATACCAATATGATCTTGGACAAAGTCTGCTACGACGTTCTTAGTCATAGCTTTATAGGAAGCGGCTTCGACACAATATGAAATAATCTATGGCTACCAAGATGAGTTTGTGTCATTTGGAAGCAGCAGGCTCAATTTGTCCGGTGACATCCATGCCCCAAACCGAGAATGGCCAGGGTGAACTCGTTGCATTGAGTTTGTTGGGTGACATCCATATCATATCAGCATGTACCTGGCATTTGTGGCATTTTTGTGCATACTTGATGCTGTCTGTCTCCATATTCTTCCAGAAATACCATGCCCTTAATATCTTCTTGGCTATAACGAACCCGTTCATGTGAGGTCCGTAGGTTCCGGCGTGTATTTCTTCGAGCAATCGACATGCCTCCTTGGCATCGACACATCGCAGCAATCCCAAGTCATGAGACCTTCTATACAGAATTCATCCACTCTGAAAGAAGTGGTTGTCCAATCTTTGAAGCATGCGTTTCTGAGTGTGTGTAGCATTGCCTAGGTATTCTCCTTTCTCCAATACTCCTTGATATTGTGAAATCGTGGATTTCCATTGAACTCTTCTTCAACATGAGCACAATAAGCTGGTTGCTTACAAATATCTATCGGGATAGGATCAATAAAATTCTTTTCCAGATGTTGTATCATGGAAGACAAGGTAGCCAGTGCATCTACAAATTCGTTATGAATTCTAGGAACATGTTTGAATTCTATCTTCGTGAACATCTTCATCAAATCTTGCACACAATGCAGAAATGGCAATATTTTAGTGTTCTTGGTAGCCCATTCTCCGAGTACTTGATGTACCAGCAAATCTGAATCTCTGATTACCAGTAACTCCTGAATGTTCATGTCGATAGTCAATCTGAGTCCCAAGATGCAAGCCTCGTATTCTGCCATATTGTTGGTGCACGGGAACCTGAGCTTGGCGGACATTGGGTAGTGTTGACCAGTTTTTGATACCAAAACAACTCTGATACCCACTCCTTTGAAATTTGCAGCCCCGTCGAAAAACATCCTCCAACCATAATAAGTTTCGGCAATATCTTCACCAACAAACAACAGTTTCTCATCAGGAAAATATGTCTTCAATGGTTTGTATTCTCCGTCTATGTGTTTCTCTTCCAGGTGATCAACCAATGCTTGCCCGTTGACCGTCTTCTGAGTCACATAGATGATATCGAACTCACTTAGAAATATCTGCCACTTTGCTAGCTTACTCGCAGGCATGGGTTTCTGAAAGATGTATTTTAGTGGATCCATCCTCGATATGAGATATGTAGTGTATGTGTTGGTTGATTTCCCAATGCACACGCAAGTGTACGTGGTCGACAAGTAATATAGGAA